>MNCI01002798.1:0-16180 GCA_015680685.1 Gnetum montanum | reverse complement strand
TGGTGGGGGGGAAGGGAGAAAGGGTAAAATCAACATATATATAAACATTTTAAAAATACATAATGATGTGCATAAAAATCCATAAGACTTTAAAACCCTATAAACTTATTGTTCACACAAAATATAGAAATCAACAATGCTCTA
Source organism: Gnetum montanum (assembly GCA_015680685.1). Taxonomy (NCBI): domain Eukaryota; kingdom Viridiplantae; phylum Streptophyta; class Gnetopsida; order Gnetales; family Gnetaceae; genus Gnetum; species Gnetum montanum. Next base: position 16,036 of record MNCI01002798.1, on the reverse strand, counting down.
TACACTCATCCAAAATGACAAATTGACATGAATATTACTGGCCCGGTATGGCCTAAAACTTCCATGACTATTGCTACGTTCTGCAATTTTGTTAGTACATAGATTAATTACCCGATGCCCGATTACATTTAACAACTTCTTCATCAAGTAGATGTCAGTTACTTCGCTCCTAGTTTAAATTGGCAGGAGCAAACACTTGCCCACCAAGAATATCCTTTCAACATTGTTGCTCAGTGAACCATACGGGGAGGTAAAAAGAGCAATCAATCTAGAATCCTTGGATCTAGACCCATCCGCTTATACTAACTTAATAGCTTCCACTCAGGAGACATTAGATTGGCCTAAAAATGTGACTAAGAATTTAGATCTAGAGCCTGATAATATCATTGAAGACCCTCTTGTTAAAGTCCCCATTATTACATCCAATGGTGAAAATAGAACATTGAAATTAAGTGCTCTACTGGGCTCGCAACTTGTCAGTGACATTACTCAAGTACTGAAAGAGAATATAAAAATATTTGCATGGTCATATACTGACATGCCAGGATTACACCCTCAAATCGTCCAATAGAACATCATTCTTGATGCAAAAGTCAAACCGATGAGGCAAAAGGCACAAAAGATTAGACTTGAGGTGGCGTTAGTAGTCTGTGCTAAAATCACAAATATCTACCAAGCTAGTTTCATCTAAGTTGTTGATTATTCCGATTGGGTATCAAACATTGTTGTAGTCCCTAAGAAGAACGGTAGTATACACATCTGCATTGACTTCTGTGATCTCAACACAACCACTATAAAGGATGACTTTCCACTACCTAGCATCAATCAACTGATTGACATAACTACTGGGCATGCACTATTATCCTTTATAGATGGATTTTTAGGATACAATCAAATAAGAATCAATCTAGAACATCAACTCAGAACAACCTTTATGACACCTTGGGGCACATTCTGCTATACGATGATACCATTTTATCTTAAAAATGCAGGTGCTACATATCAGCGAGCAATGACATATATATTTAGTGATTACATGCTTAGTCTGCTCAATGATTATGTTGATGATATCATGATTAAATCTAAAACAACCAAACATTATGCAAAAGATCAAGACCTAGTGCTTAAACATTGTCTCAAATATGACCTTAGACTCAATCCAAAGAAGTGTGTCTTTGGTGTTAAAATAGGCAAAATTCTTGGCTTCATAGTCTCTAAAATAGGGATACAGGTAGACCTTGATAAAGTTAAGGTAATAATTAACATGCAACCACCAAAAATCCTTTCCAAACTACGTGGTCTCTAAGGTAGACTTATGCTTTATCGAAAGGCTGATGGATAAGTTGAGATCCATGAAACACCTATTACGAAAGAATTTGCATTTCCAATGGACTCAATAGTTCCAGGAAGCATTCGAGTACATAAAGCAAGAGCTAACTCAACTGCCAACAGTTTATCCCCCATAGGGCGATAAACTCTTCTACATCTACCTTGCAACTTCTGATTCTTCCATTGCATCAATGCTTTGTCAAAAATGTAAAGATGGAATCAAGATCCCTGTCTATTACCTAAGCCATGCTTGAATTGCCTATGAACAATGATACAATGATGTGGAGAAATTATGCCTTGCCCTCGTGTTCTCCTTGAAGAAATGGCAGCATTATCTCTTCTGTAATCAAGTCCACATCATTTGCAAAAATAATGTACTTTGCACCATCACTAACAACATTTATGAATCGATTAGGATAGCTAGGTGGAAAGCAATGATTGTAGAGTTTGAGTTACACTATGTTGTTCAATCCTCCATAAAAGGTTAAGCAATAGTCACACAATTGATCATCTCGCCAACGCATGATGAAGCAATGATTAATCCTAGATTCCCTAATGAGAATGTTAATATTATAGACACCATACCTAATAACTATGAGGTGGTCCTTTATTTTGATGGAGCTGCAACTTCTCGAGGAGGAAGTGCTGTAGCCATTTTAATGTACCCCTCCGGAGAAATCCAACCTTTCGCCTATCAGTTAACCTTTCCCTGTACCAATAATGTGGCAAAATATGAAGGTCTTCTAAGAGGTCTTCGAGCAGCATTGACTTCAGGAATTCCACACCTTGTAGTTTGGGGTGATTCATAGTTAGTCATTAATAAAGTCATAGAAGTTTACGCATGTAAGGCTCTCCATTTGCAATCATATTATGATTTGACCAAGCATCTACTGAGGCGACAAGTAGAAGTGGATATACAGCATGTCCCTAGAAGTGAAAACACCATTACCAATGCACTTGCTACACTAGCCCTAAACATGACACTCAAAATGTTCCATACATTGCCTAGCTCTATAACAAATTGTGCCGAACCTATAACCGACACTCTCGATGAGATGCCCATAGCATCCGTTAGCACAACAGAAAGAATAGAATGGTACGATGACATAAAAGAGTACCTTCTATGAGGTGAACCTCCACAATGTTTGACAAATTCTCAAAAGGACGCAGTGCGAAAATACTCTTGACAATATGCATTAATAGGAGATACCTTAGCACCCAAAGCAATGACAACAAAGATTAGGTGCTTAGGCTACTACTGGCCACACATGCAGTACGATTGCTTTTCCAAGGTCAGGACATGTGACATTTGCCAAAGGCATGGTAAGTTAATACATGTGCTACCTAATGAATTACACACAACACAAATCACATGGCCATTCCAAAGATGGGGATTAGACTTAATTGGACCGATAACACCATCATCCTCCGTAGGACATAGCTTCATTATTACTACAACTGAATATTTCACAACATGGGTAGAAGCTATTACCGTTAGGAAGACCACTTCTAAACACGTTTGCACTTTCATAATAGAAAACATCATGACCCATTTCAGTATTCCGATGACCATCGTTACCGACAATGGACCACAGTTTAGTAGTGCAGATACTAAAAGCTTCTGTGAAAGCCTAGGTATTAAACATGCATTCTCATCACCTTACTACTCAGAAAGCAATGGTCAAGTGGAGGCTTCAAACAAAACTATCATCATGGTTCTCAAAATGATGTTAAATTAGAGCAAGAGGTGATGGGACGAACAATTAGTTTATGCATTATGGGCATATAGAACAACACATCGAACACCTACAGGTAAAACTCCATATAGTCTTATATACAGATCTGAAGCTGTTTTACCTTTGGAGTTACAGGTTCTCTTATTGCAGATAGCTCCCTTAGGCCTCCTCGATGAAAGCCAAAGTAATGAAATGTGCATTTCTAACCTTGATTTGGTGAAGGAACATGTACAAACACTTGATCAGATCGAGTGGTACCAGAAACAACAACGGCAATGACATAAACACGATTTGCATAAGCTCTTAATTAAAGAAGGAGACCTAGTCCTTAAGGCCATCCGTGAACATCCAGATAAATTCTTAGCTAGCTGGGAAGGGCCTTACTTAGTTACCAAGGCATACAATAATGGAGCATTCAGACTTGCTGACATGGATGGAAATGAGTTCGCTAATCCCACAAATCACCTGTACTTGAAATGGTACCATGTTTGATCAACCTAACATACGTAACAGTCCTGGAGTCATGACCTAAAACTAATACCATAGAATGGTCCTGGAGCTATGACTTGAAACTAGCACCATAGAGTGTCCTAGCGTCATGACAGTAAACTAACACCATAGAACTCCATCTGGTATGACACCAAACTATCACATTTGTCCACCATGACGTAAAACTAGCATCCAAAGTCCACTAAAACTATAAACTGGTTTGCCTCTTGATAGTCTGCTATGACTATAAACTAGTAATGCATCGTCCGCTATGATGCTAAATTGGCACCATCCAAAGGGTTATGACATGAAACTAACCTGTAATAATTCGCTAAGACTATAAACTGGTGACATCATCGACGACTAGGAAATACTTGAAAAGATATGTTGCTGCAATTGGCTATACCTGTTCCACAAAATCTTGCTACATAATTTATCTCATGGACCCTGATGAAGTTGATGCTCTTCATGATTCTATCTACTTTGAAATTGCACATGGTGGCTCCATCTCCTTGGTTGTTTTCAAGTTTAAAATACTTAGTTAACTGAATCATTTGTGTTTTTCTTATCTTCTTAGAGTTATGTTTATAGGATGACATGCCTGAGGCATTCATGCATAGATGCACTTCATCATGACGACGAGGTATCACATTCTTCCTAACACTCGCAACTAGGTTAATCAATCTGTTTATAAGTACATTCCTGACTCCTAATACATTTCCTATTCCCCATCATGTTCCCCTTATCCCATTCAATTACACCCCCTTGATACATTCTATTCACCCTAAAGCTCTTGATACACTATTGAACACTGTGATTCTCTAAGCAGTTGCAACACAAAACATAATACATGGTACATGATACAAATGCAAGCGCATGAGCATGAGTACAACACTGAAAGCAAGCTCTTTAAAAAAGAAAAGAAAAGAAAAGAAAATAAAAGAACAAAAAATAGAAAGGAAAAACAAACAAAAAGAAAAAAGAGAACAAAAAGATCAAAGAGAAAAATGCACGAAAAAGGTCTTCATGACCCCATTGACATCATAGACCAAAGACCATTGGCTCTTCTCATATAAGCCCCAAGTGGGAAGGTAATTGTCTTAGAAAAATAGTTACACTCATGTCTCAAATGATCATGTTGCACATCATCACGTAGCTTTGGCTGTTTACAACACACTCCCGTAAACACTCTATAAGAGTCCCGTTTCTCTAAAGAACGCACCTCCTATGTCTTGGTTTCGAGTTTGCGAAAAATTGGCTACCAACAAGGACCAAAGATATGGCTTGTTCATGTGAGAACATTCCTCTCTCACAATTCGAACAACAATTATAACCCTTGATCAACTCTTGATTTTCCCAGTTACAACCAATCCCTTTGCATCCTGAAACTACACTTCCCCAATCCCATGTACTTTTGAACACGGTGCGATGATGTCCAGCCAGGGGCTGACAGTTAATGCTTGGTACTTGGTTGTTCATGGTGTTTTGTACTTCTTTGTCAATGCCTCTTGGGTGGATTCCTATAGATGTCAAAAAAGAGGGGCCAATGAAACACCACTAATATCGGCCTACCACTTTGAAATGAGAACAACCCAGAGGATTTTTAGCTTTTGGGAGAAAAAAATTTGATTAAGGCATGGAACTCAAGCTAGCTTGCTCATGCTTAGCTTGTCAAGCTAGCTCACCCTCAGCATGAGCAATTCCAATGACTTTAGAATCAAGTCAAATGTGGTTCAATCTGAGGGTGTAAGTCATTCTCAAGGGTTACCATTGTGTCCAGTTCAAGTTTCAACATTCAGGAATTCAAATTTCAGGTCAAATGATAGAAATTTTCTCACTCACGTTGTGGTCATGCTGAGGTCACCCTGGCAGTGTGAGTACATTGTGACCAACTCTGAGAGCCTTAAAATTGAGTAAAAATGGTTTGATTTCGAAGGTGCAAGTCATCCTCAGGGTTCATTATTGATAACTTCAAGTCCTAGCCTCCAGAATCCCAAATTTCAGGTCCAAAACTACAAGTTTTTGTAGCTCACGCTATGGTCACATTGAGCTCACGCTAGCAATGTGAGTCCAGCATGAGTTACCAAAAGTGGTTTAAAATAAGGTACATCAAGCTCAATTTTTGGCTTGCAAATCAGTCTCAAGGTCAACCACAGTCAAAAAAATGCTGTACTTAAGAAACAAGATTCAAAAATCAAAAATTGGTGTGAAATATATCATTTTTAGCTCACTCATGTTGAGGTTACGCTAAGGTCATGTTGGCAGCGTGAGTACAGCGTGAGTACTGATCACACCTAGTCAAAAGCACACCAAAGACACATTGAGGACATGCCAGGATAGAATCAACTTATGCTGGAAGCTCTTATGAAATAGAGATACCTCAAATAGCCACAAAACCACTGAAATTGACGTCCTACAGTAGTCAATTTAGGGACTAAGAAGTTTCAAGCGAGCCGGAGTGAATCTCTCTTGTTGTACATTATCATTTCCATTGTAAATTTTCATCATTTGTGAGCTTGTCAAGCTTTTGCGATTCAAATTATATTTGCTTCCATGGACATAAGCTAGGTTACATAAGCCAATACATGTTGTAAGATACAGTGCATCTGGTCAAGAACGTAGCCTACATACGCACACCTAGTTGACACGTAGCTATCCATCTAACACTTGTTACATGTCTTATTTTCCTCTCATTTCTCAGCCATTGATCTTACCCATGAGTTCCATACCCTAGCCTAGCCAAACCTTATAAATACCCCATCCATTCACATAAATGGGGTTGGCAATTTTGAGGGTTGATGGTTGTGAAAACATTGACTAGCAACTTTTGGATGCTCGGGTTCACGTGACTCCTAGCATCCAAGTACCTATAAGCACATCACCCTGTGGTTTAGTGCTTGACTTGCCATCCACACACGTAACTACGCAAATGGAAAGTCATTATAAGCACGTAACTACGATTTGACTGGTGCACATTCATTATAAGTAATACAATACAGTTCATTTTTGCCTTCCATTATAGTGTTTATTCTATTTTAAATTTAGTTTACACTTTGTTTACAATACAGTTCTATCTATGCTTTGTTTGCATTTCGTGCATCACTATTTACATTTTGAACATCAGTTACGATAATCCTAGAGCAAGCTATAACTTGCATTCAGGGAAGTCCTTGGTTGATTTGCATGCAAACCATCCAAGGCACTCTGCCTTCATTTTCTTTTCCAGCTTGCCCTCACGTGAAGGCAGGGTTAGCTGTGCCTATCCGACGATCTTTTGGTGTTTGTTTTTTTCCCTTCCAACCTTATGTTGACAATTTTAGTCAGTACATAGACAATTAAGAAAAGATACCATCATCATAGGTAAACTTAGACTTTATTTTCCATTATTCATTATTTAATCAATTTATCTCTTTTCATCACTAGGAGTAGCATAGAATTAGGAAACATCATATGCCTTACTTTGGACTAAACCATACCTGACAAGCTACCACTAGTCCAAGTGGGAAGATAGCAAACTGGGATCAAAGCATAATGATCTAGATGCCACAACTAGTCCCATCCACAGAATTCAATCAAATTGTGTGTGAATGCTTGTGATTTGTATGGTTGAATGTAGGGGTACCTCATCGCTCATCATTGGTGTCATTGCCATGGATGGTGGCAGTCATCTACATTAGTTATATTATACACGATAGCTGTAAAAGGTATTAACAATATATATTTTAGAAGCTATTGATTCACACACACCATAAACCATGAACAATGTCTCTCTCACATGGAAGTGACTATGCATTGTATAGTAAACACATTGATTGGAGAACTAAGGAGATATACGATAAAGAAGATTAGAGTGATCAACCTTATGCATGGATTTCTTATGATCATGACCATCCTAATGACACCCAAAGACTACATGCACCTAAGCTAGACAATCTTGGAGGAGATGACATAGGTCATGAAGTAGAGGAGGCTTCAAGGCCTCAGACCTCCTCAAAAACTAGAAATAATAAATCAAGGGATCCCAAGGAACACTATAGAAGCCATGGAAATTCTTCTAGTTCATCATCTTCCTCTTCCTCTTTAATGTCTAGTTCTAACAAAGATGAACATAGGTATAGAGATAGAGCTCCATTAAAGGCTCAAACTAGAAACTAGAATCAAACCCATGGGAAAAGTAAGAAAAGTCACCATGAACATAGAAATTTCCCTCACAATATTTTTGATGATGATGAATCCCTGTTGGCCACTAAGAGCTTAATGCATATCACAGAGGTACTTAGGATATCTCGTAGGCATCGCAAAAAGAGTTTTTTACCTAAGCTTGACATGAACAATATTCCTAAATTTGCAGGAGGCTATTGTTGAGATCCACAACATACTTTACAAGCCTTCCATGGTACCTGTGCTTACTACAACATTGAAAGTGAGTGGAAAAAGCTTAAGCTCCTTCCTAGGATACTAATTGATAGAGTTGAGGTGTGGTATAAATCATTGAGACCAAACTCAATCTAACAATGGTCTACAATGCTAGAACGTTTGAAAAAAAAAGATATCAAACTTATAAAAGAGTGTCTAATATGAGGAGACAAATCCAATAGTGGAAAAAATAATAACATGAACCTTTGGACATGGCCTTAGATAGGTATTATGCCTTACTAAATTTTTTCCTTGGCCATGGTTTCTCTAAGGAAGAGCAAATTTACCACATCATCAATGGATTTCATAATGAAACAAGGGCAACCCTTGGGATGTATCCCTTGGGGCAATTATATGAGCTTCAAGCCCATAAGATCAAAGAGATAATAGAGCATATGGAAAAAGAAGAAGGGGAAATGTGTAAATGGAAGAATGTCGAAAAGTGTCAATGGGACCCAACTCTTTAATCGAAGGAGGTCCAAATTTATGGTAAGGGAAATGAAACTACCTTTGATAAGGTGATCCCATAATAGACTTTGTTGATAAAGAAGTCTCTGGATGATTCAGAAGCAAAGTTTAATAGGATGTCCAAATGGGTAAATGATAGCATCACAACTCTTGTTGAGATGATTGTCAAGAAGCTCATGTAGCACAAGCTAGGTAATCATGATCAATAGAGGATACAAAATATAGAAACAACTAAGAAAACGTTTCAGCAAACGAGAAAAATGATAGATGAAAGTGAGGCTAAAGGCTCGACTATAGATGAAGGTGATGAATGCGACCTATGCATATATGACCATCCAAGGAGCTAATGCCCCATATTATTACATCTATAGGAGTATTGGGAAGGTGCTTTAAATTTGAAATTTGTACAAAAGAACATGCTCGAGAGACTTCCTCTCCCACGAGGTAATTTTAGATAGTCCCACAACCAATCATACCATCCTAGGAGGACTTATTACCATCCTCAACATAATCATAAACTGCAATGGCAAAAACCAAAGTCATGGGTGGGGTCACCAACACATTAGCCATATCCATTGAAAATGCATGGCTATTATGTTCAACATCCTATTTCTTCAACTAGTTTTACATCCTCTACTTCAAATCACCACTACCACTCTCACAAATACCATCAATACATGACATCCTAATGGATCACCACCTTGTGCCTCTTACCATCCAACTCACCCTCAATATTCAGAAAGGTTTAGTGCCTCAATATCAAGTAGTGAGTGCTAATTGTGTTGAAAATATGCAAAGACATGTTGACACTAGTGGGTCCCAACCACAATGCCAAAAATGTTCCTTTTGGAGGAAAGGTCGTAAGTTGAGGCAAATTATGCATGGATCCACTACATCATTTGAGCTCGCATGAGGCCAACCTAGTGAACCACCTTGCTTGTCTAAATTAATATCCTTTGACCATACACAAGGGCCACCATTTATTCATACTCCAATCCCACATCCAACCAATGAATCTACAAATGTAGGAAGACGATTGAATCCGTGCATACCATCTCATACTCAAGGGTGCAATAGTGGGTTAGTCATCCATAATATTAACATGCCTCATATCCTAACCCACCATACATATAACAATCAAGTGTGTGACCAACAATTTTTCTACCCAGCCACCACACCACCAATAGATACCTAGTGGTTGGGGCATGAATGGTTCCCAGCATTTCATACATGCATGGATCCTTTTCATACACTTATTAATCCTAGCCATGACCAAATGTTTAGTTGTGAGGGTTACCCCCCATTGTAATCTTCAGGATTTTTTAAGTGTTGTTTTATCTTTTTGTTTTGCAAATTTTTTGTCATTTTCCTATTCTTTATACTTTTTCTACATTTTCTAGTTGTTGTTTTAATTTTCCTTGTATGTAATCTTGCTATTGATAATGTTGCCCATTGAGGTGAGGTTTTTTCTCTATGTTGTTGAATCATAAGGGATTGATTATTTAGACATTGAGACCACAACATCCATTCACCCATTTCATTAATAAGAGGTTCTTGCTGTAGTCATAATGGTAATCTTTTTCATCATCCAAACTCTAAATAACTTCATAACCATTATGTCTGGATGGAAGAGTGTAGAACCAAGATGGGATGTAAAGGGTGTGACATCAATGGGATTTGTGGATTCTCTTTGGCTACTTCTATATGTTCTATCATGTTGATGAGGTTGTAACCATATCCTTGTAGATCTAACAAAAAATTATAGTAAGAGAAAATTTAACTAGCATTGAATAAACTTCATAATAATGCTCCTCCCTTGGACAAAATGCCAAGGGATGTTACTCCTTGCAACTTTGATAGTCTTATTGTTGTTTGTTGATGGGATGAAACAATGTGGTATCACTGAATGTGGTATGGACTTGGTTTGAATCTTGGAAAGAAGAACAAATGGTTATCTAACCATTAATAACACACAAGGTTTTATTATGATCATGGTATGACACCTCATGTCTCGATTTTTGCGATTCCTTCTACAGTCAATTCCATCTCATTGTCTGGATGTTCATAACTTGTGGTTTTGTATAACTTGGAGTACTTATCTCAATTTAGTGGTTTTAACATATGTGCTTTGTTCCATAGGTATGTGTTGCATTTAACTCCTCTAGTGCCTATAGATACTTTAGACATGGTTAAGCAAGGGCATCATAGGCTAGAGCTTGCTTTGGGGAGGATCCACTTGTGTAACTTTTGTGACTTGTACTTGCTAAATAGGACCACATTATTTTTCACCTTCCATGCACTCGAATTATTATATTTTACTATTTCCCTTATCATGAACATACTCTATCCCATAATCAAGCTTTCAATGTCTTTTTTCTTGCTTATTCTTGTACTTTTATCATTGAAGACTTCATCCTATCCTACCTTTGGTAACTCTAATTAATTTAACTTTCAACCTTCCAATCACACACAGAGCTTTAGTTTACATACCCTTTGGCCCCATAAAACTCAAAATTTTTGGACCTCAATGTCCTATACTGACTCGATGTTGGGTACACGATGTCTCATACTTAACGTTGGGTCTAAAAAAACGTATATATAGTGGACTCCTATGCAACATGAACTTCAATTCTTTTATTTGTTATTAGGGAAGTTGTTGAACTTTTTTCTTGTGACTTAGAGCTCTATGCCTCCATCTTCCACTTGCAATATCGAGCTCTCTAATTCTTCAATTTCCATACCATTTGAATCTATTTGAACCTAGAGTGTTCAACTTAGTTGATGGGGGGGATGTGTGCATGCAAACTTTGTGCTGATTTGTTAAAATTTTCTATCACCTAGAAGGTATTCTAAGGGTAAGAATGTTAACAATCATAGGAATTATAATGAAAAATCATTAATGATAATGCTAGACATCCAATTTTTCCAAGCCTCATGCCTAAAACCATTATTTTAGGCCGCATATAATGAAAAAGGAACTAGTTGTGATGGGTCATAGAAGAGATAGATACTTTTTGGGGGATTTTTCTTAAAAATTTTCTTAACCCTACAATAATATGCATAATGAACTTAATGAACTAAGGTTATGAGTAAGGTATGAGTTGATAGATGATAATAAACATCACCTTGATAACACTTGGTTTTCGTTGATTGCAAATGGCCCCATAAAGAAGTGCTTAGGGTGAACCCTTGTAGAGAGCCACTAAGCATCCATGTGGTGGCTGTGGTCAGCAAGGAGAACAAGCAAAACATGTTGAATAAGAAGCCTAATCTTTTGATATCCATTAAGAGGCTCTTGCTACCAGGCAATTTGCTTAAGGTGAGGTGGTAGAAGTACTGACTCTCAAACAGGGACAATGTGTCACGTTGCTCCTTGACTACCTTATTGCCATTTTGAAAAAGTCCTTATTGGCCTCAGTCATTGTGGAAATGAACTTTGGTCCATTTGCGGAATTTACTTTTGAAGCAGTGCAGACACAACTCAAAGCATCCCCATTGTGTCCGATCTTATCTAATAGTGATGAATGGTACTTAGGGGAATTACATCAATTTTGGCACAATAAGGATGAGGGTACCACTATGAATATCTATGGGGTGAATTTCTCTTACGTAGTCAAAGATATAGCTATAGCTCTTAATTTGCCTAATGAAGGAGCCAAGGTTGCTCACCTATCTACCAGATTTGACCCTAAAATGAAGAGACTATGGCTGAAGTGGGCATATGACAAAGAAGATAAATCATACCATGAGATGACTTTGGAAGAAAGAACTTATTTCAAGATTGTGACATACCACCTATTTTCCACCAAGGGGCTTAATCGCATTTCCATTGATGCAGCTAGGAAAAGTATCATTTTAATGGAAAAATTTTTAGTTAACCTTCCTTAGTACTATTTCATAGAAATCCAACGATAGTTCGAAGAAATGAAGTTAGGGAGACCAAAACTTCCATTTCCTTGTCTAATCAGAAAGCTATGCAAGTGCACAAGAATCTTAGAGTATACTAATGATATCCTTTGGAAGGCTTAACATGCCTTTTTTGTAGAGCTCCTAAAAACCACAACACCAAGAAACGATTCTGGTGAGGAGCAAGAAGTTGAAAAGGAGGCGGAACCAAGAACTAAAATGCAACAAGAGCTTGAGTAGCACCTACAAGCACAAGCTCCACCATTGTCATCACAAGATTATAAACTATCAATGAGCCACCTACAAAGAATCATTGAGATCGTTAGTTGCAGGAGCAGGGACTAGGTTAATCTCTTTTGAGTTATGGATGATACAATACGACCCACATATCAACCGATCCAACAAGGGGAAAGATCTCAATTCCCTCAAGAGGAGGGGAATCCAAATGGTCATGCCAAATTTTTGGAAATGCTACATTATTTTAGGTTACTTTGGATATTGGAGAAGGCACCACAGTCATAGTGCTATGACGCGAGGATGTAGTAGGCATAGTAGAGGTGATCACTAATCACATCAAGGAATAATTAAATGTTCCTATTGTGCTTTCAATTGATTTGGTAGGGACAAGAGATGCAAAAATGCTAGTTGAGACCTTAATGACTCTTGTAGTGCATGAGGATGTACTTGATTATTTGTTGTAGATAGGTCAAGTAATGACCACTCTATTTGACATACCTAGCAATGTCACTATGGCATAATAGGACCTTATCACTATAAAAGGAAATTTAGTCATGGCTAAGGTCAAGGCCGAGCATGTAGAAGCTAAGGTGCAAATATTGCATGAAGGGTTGGCTACCCTACATGTTAAACAATAGGATCCTACTCATTTCATCACACTAGACTAGTTAGAGTAATTTTGGATAGAGGAGCTTACTAAGGTAGAAAAGGAGAGAGCAGCTACAGAGCAAGAAAAGGAGATGGTAGTTTGGAATGCCTCCACTATAGATGCATAAAGTCATGTGCATAAGAAGGCATTGACCACTATTCAAGAAGAAAATAAGAAGCTTGCTAAAGAGAAGGTTAATCATAGTGGAAAAACAAAAGAACATCTTGGAAGAGAGTGTTCACTAGTTGAGGGAACAACTAGTGAGGGTCAACTAGGATATGAGTTGATTGGGCTGAGAAAATAGAACCCTCTCTATGGAGGAGGTATGCGCTATTCATCAAAAGATAGCAATTGAGATCAGCATGTGGTAGAATGAGACCAAGAAACATGAGAAGTTAAAGAAACACTTCTGAGACTAGGTTGGCATGTACAAGGAAATTAATGAGAAGGAAATCAGGATGACCAAGGCCCACATTAGCTTCTTAGTAGCACAAAATTCTGAATGGTAGGCCATTTTGGATAGTTATGCCATGGTTCAACGAATAGAAGTTAAAGAAAAGGACCTACAGATAGAATATTTGAAGGAATACACGGTATTGACTAACCTCAGATATGTCAAACTTGCCATGTTAACAGTAGGTCATCCTTAAAGTGAGTTGGAGGAGTAAGTGGTGACCACCTACACACTATATGAGAAGGAGTTTATGGGTCGGAAGGATGCTTTGCAAAAGCTACTAGTGGCAAACCTAGAATTAGAGGTGGCTAAAGGTAGCTACCAAGGATAGAGAGATGTAGCCTTGAACCTAACTCAAAGATTGATAGACTATCATGAGCTAAGGGATAAACTAGGACCTTCGAGGAGGAATGGTGGTAGTTAGTAGTGTGGTACGTCAAGGCAAATCAAATGTTTCTATAATTTCCATGTCCTTGGGAGGTACCAACACCAACACACGTCAACACAACAGCTTAGACAGTGCATGAACCAAGGACAAAGGAAGAAAAATTGTAGGCCTTGCTTAATTGTTACAAATTCTAGTAGCCTGATGACAAAGGGAAGTGACCAATGGAAGAGCCACCACCTATGGGCACTACATGAGCCTTATAGTCTTGTTTTGTAATAATGTGTCCCATTTTTGTATTGCACCACTACGACATGTGAAGAGTCAATTATTTTGTCCATTGTTGAAGTTAGTTTATAATGCCATACCTGCCCAATATTTTGTAAAGGACTTGTTCCTCATTTGTGTTTAACTTGAGGATGAGTTTTCATTCAGTCATCAAGGTATGATGAGATGTGATTTGAGAGATCTTGATGTTAGATACATGATGTCAGAGTCCTGACATTGTGTACTTGACATCGGGGCTAATAAGAGACATCAGATACCTAACATCGCCTAATTTGGACCTCACCTATAAATATTGCACTTGGGCTTCCGAATGAGATAGTTTTTAGCTTAGATCTTAGCGATAGTTAGTTTTCAGCTTCTTTCTTTTTAAGTCTGTTATTTCTAGTGCATGCTTATAGTATGATTTTTGTAACCATATGGCACCGTTGTTCGAGTGTGATGTACTTAGACATGTTACATGACTAGAAATAAAGATCAAGATTACTTCCATCATTGTAGCATCCACTTAGATTAATATTGTTGTTTTAATTATTTAATGGTTTCTTTAGTTAAACATTTTGATTTATTGTTATTTACTCTTCCTATTATTAAGTGGAATGTGTATGCCTTAATCATGAGTGTTTAAGTGTAAATACTTGGTTTCCCAGAGGTGTATCATTTAGCACAAATAGTGACATACACTTAGTAATTCCAAAAGTAGCTCCATGAAGTCCAAGACATGTACAGATGATTAAAAGTGGATACCATCACCATAGGGTAACTTAGAGTTTATTTTCCATTATTCATTAGTTAATTAATTTATCTTTTTTTGTCACTAGGAGTAGCATAGAATTAGGAAACATCATATGCCTCACTTTGGACTAAACCATATGTGACAAGCTACCACTAGTATAAGTGGGAAGATAATGAACTGCAATCAAAGCATAATGATCTAGATGCCACAACTAGTCCCATCCATGGAATTTGATTAGATTGTGTGTGAACACTTGTGATTTGTATGGTTGAGCATAGGGGTACCTTGCTGCTCATCAGTCCTGTTTGGTATGCTAACTTTTGTTTGCAGTCATCCCCTATACATGGCCATATAGCTACTTGATGCCTTTAACCAAACCCATAAGGGAATATTTGATCACTTATTTCCCCTACCTAGTCTTAGGATTGATTCCATTTGTGTTTTTGTGTCTTTCTTATGATTCTATAAGTTTTGATTAGGAGTAGTTAGAAGAACAAGTTGATCATTAACTTGTTTTACAACTTCAGTAGTTTTTACTCTTATGTTTCTAGTTTAGCTATTTGATATGCAAACCTAACTTTGATTTGAGCTTTATTTATGTTATTTTTATTATATATTAGTTATTGAAATTTAAAAATTTTTATCTAATGTTAGAGCCTAATAACATTTTTGGATGTAATCGTATTCCATGCATATTTATATTTAATTCTATATTTAATTTTCATTGTTAATTTCTAGCAACTATTTTTGTAATCTTTGGCTTGGGAAATAGGGTTTGTTCTAATTTTATTAGAGTTCAAGTTAGGTTTTCTATGCATGGAGCTACTATCACTACATTATTTTATGATGTTTTATCTTTTTGTTATGTTTTTCTTGCTTTTGTGCACCTATTTTTCTATGGATGCTGATGAGACGCGGTTTTCACTAGGCCGCGATATCGCGTCTT
>MNCI01002797.1:0-23711 GCA_015680685.1 Gnetum montanum | reverse complement strand
CCCACTTGCCATTCAAATATTTTATGATTATTCACATTGTCTTTGCTGTAGGATGGGATTTTGTTAGAATTTTGTGAAATTTTTAGCTATTTTCGTAATCTTTTGAAAATAAACACATAAAGAAAAATAGGATACAAATTTATACATTGTGATTAGGTTTGCTCATGGGAATTGCCAATTTTGAGATGTCCTTGTCATGTAGTTGGTAGTTAACTTAAGTTTTGGGTTCAATTCTAGAGGGTAATGTTAGATTCTTAAGTTTTAATTTAATTTGAAAGTAAATATTCTTTAAGAAAAATGGTTTCAAATTCTATCACCCCTAATGAAAGATGAAGGGATCTTAGCATATCCTTAGAGATGAACTTGCAACTTGCTAAATATAATGTAAGATAGTGTCTTGAACTTTTGATTGGGTTAAATTAACAATGAAATAAGTTGGTCTTGTAAACCAAAATCTACTCCATTGTGAGGAAGTACCTTGTTGCACATTTGATGGAGGTTCCAAATCTACATACCTTATTGTTTAATAAAAAAGAACAAAAAGAAAAGAGAGAAGATTGTACAATTATTTTGATTTAGGGGAATAAAAACTATGCTTAGGTTTAATATGACATTGACCTATTTCTAAAAAAACAAAGTTATGTTATATTAACATATTATTTTGGTTATTATACCCAGTTTTGTTTTGGTTAAAACTAGTTTACCTACATATCTCTGATATATATCTATTATTTGGTTAAGAGAATCTTTTTTTTTTACAAATTAATAAAATCCCAAAATTGATTCACTAAGATTTAACTTTCATATTGAAAAAAAATCAAACTAATTTTAAATAATTCTTGCTATGGCATTTATTTAGACTTAAATTCTGTATAGATAATTGGTCCAGCTATTACAAACACAATAATTTCCGTTAAAAAATTTCCTCTTTTAACACAACTCATTAACATAATAATTATTAGTTTTCAGGACAAAATCCAGCGAAGTAGTGGGTGGCCTTTACGAACACCTTTTGTGTTACCAATCGAGTAAAGAAATTCGCACGAGTATGGCAGGGCACGGGCCATAGGCCAGATCATCCCATTCGGACAAAGGGTATCGATAACCCTAATCAAAACCCTAAACCCTGGTTTCAATTTGCCCCTATATTTGCCGCCGCATTCCATCCAAATGCTATTTCGTGGCTGCTTCGTGTTCTTGTTTTCCTAGAATGTGTCAGGACCGATGATAGAACAACAATATTTGCTACTCTTGATGGTTTTCCATTTGATGAATCGATTCCACCAAGATCTTTGAGGTCCTCCTTTCTTGGACAAAGTTTTCGTCGCCAATGTTATTACGGTGTCTAAGATGTTTCCAGTAATTTTTAGGCCGACTTCAGAAGGCAAATGATGAGCACCGGCGTCTGATAGCTTATGCGGACTATCGGTTACGAAATTTCACTTGCGCTCTGATGCTTTTTAATTGTTTTGATTTACTGATTTGATAGCTTTTATAACACGTTTTATGTTTTATGTTTCGTTGGCTTAATGTTCAATCTTGGCTGATGATGTGAGAAATATTTGCTACTCTTGATGACTTTGTCATTTGATGACATCTATCCACCAAGATCTCTGAGGCCGCTTTTCTTCTACAATCATTCATTCCTTCCTGTCCGTGATGTACCGGTGTAGGCTAGATTCTTTAGAAGAACGGTGGCAAAAACACTTATAAAAGTAGCTTGCTTGCCAAATTATCATAGCAATTGATTAATTTTACATTCTGATTGCCAAATTAGATTGCTTTTTTAATGCCACAGTATCCTTTTCTTCAGGGGTGTTCTTTTTCTGTCCGGATCACAAGATTTGAAATTTCTAAATTGTCTGCTGTAAGTTTTCGAAAATATAACCTGATTTTTAAAGCGTTTTTCTTTCCTGTTGGTTTCTATGAAAATTTTACTCCTAACTACAGTGTCAGAAAACTACAACTCAGGTTTCATAAATTTTTTGACTTGTTTCAACCAGACATCCGCAGCAGTTGCAACCCGAGGAAGTTAATAATCTAGATAAGGCTTTGCTTCTATTCGTGCAGAATCAAATTGCTTTTGTGACAAAATACGATTTTAACTCTTCTATCATGTGTATCTAATTAGATTATGGACTTTGAATTCCTAATGTTCTTTATGTTTTGATTTCTCCTTAGTCTGCAATTGGCAGTATAGATTAAACTTCTTTGTAAGTTTCAAAAGCTTATTCTTTCCTGAGAATATCTATAGTCTTACAAACAATGAAGTTGTTCCAAGCTTTAGTGCTTGTATTCCAACAGATAAACAATCGGTAGTAAGTAATATTGGAAAGTATGGTACAAAATAAATTGCATCTAAATATGGTTTAAAAATCAAGTTATTAACATTAAACGGCTTTATTTGTTGAATTGACCATTACATGTACAATTGACAATTTAACTGGAATACTTTAACAACGACTGATAATATTGGCTGATGATGTGAAATATTTGCTGATTGTTGTAAATATATTACGAGTAATGGGATGCTTATACTTCTGTCACGGGAACACTGAAGCGATGTTTCTATGGACATTTTTTAGAGTTGATCTCAAGTTTATAGGAATTAGCACTGTCCCTTGCTTATCATGATGTGGAATTCTCTTTTACCTTTAACTTCGTATGGTTAACATGGTTGATGCGTATGATGTTATCACAGTAATTCTAGATCTCCATGGTGGGTGTTTTACAACGTTGTCATAGCAGTTTCCGTTGATCTCCTTTCGGAGATGGTAACCTATAATATTGTCATTAAGTTAACAACTCATTTTAATCTCTTTTGCCTCTCCTTGGCACTTGCAATTAGGTTAATATAAAAACTCTCTTTCCTTTCCTTGGCACTTGCAATTTCTGTTGCAGGTTATAACCACAGATATGTATGTACAAGTCATATTCTTATATAGGGTTTTCATTTTCCTGTAGGAAATTCAAGAGCTTCTGTTATCCTTGGCATTGGTTTACTATTAAAATTCGTTGGTCCAACAATGGTCCATCTTCACCCGTACAGAATAAATGTATTTCTTTTGGTGTGATAGACCTTCATCTTTTATCTTCCTGCATAGAAGAAACATGAAAGTTAACTAATTTAAAAACTATTTTAAGAATTTCAGATAATATATCAAAATACTATCCGTCATTACCTACTCAAATGTTATATTTTAGCCTCCCAAAAGATTTAAGAAATTGTGTATCCATAACTAATAGAGTGCTTATGGATGGCAGCGAGAGTGCACTTGCCTATATTCTGGATTGGGCCAGTGTTTGTATTGACAATAGTTGTGCAGTAGCTGCTGCCCTCCCAAGTGATCGTTGCCTTCCTTGTTATCCAGTAACATTTCAGGGGTTTTCTTGAGAGTATCCAGAGCAATTTTAGCTGCTGTTCTCAATGCCAGATCCTTGGTTTGTTTATCGGCAAATCCGATTATCTTTCCCTCAATGAGAACTTCTGCTCCTGTCAGCTCTGTTTCTGAGTTGATTGTGTAAGTTTTGTACTCTGTTGCCCACCCTCGGCCTTGGCACAACTCTTGCAGTTCGGATACCGTATGCAGCTTTAAAGAGTCTGATCCGATAATAGGCTCTAACAGTGGCCTCATTACCTGCCATTTAAATGCTTTTAAACATCCACTTAGCAGTAACTTCAAAAACACTATGGTTAAAGGTTATTGCTAAGGAATTACCTTCCACACATCATCAATGCTAGCCACCGTCGACGAGCACTGCTCCGGCAATGGATTCTATCGTTTCTGATAAAAGTCTGGGAGGCTTGAAGTCTCCGTAGCGGTAGGATTTATCCTGGGTCTCCATGGCCATTTTTTCGACAAAGTGATTAGTCATTAATCTGTCAGTAGAATGTTTGTAATCATTAGCGAAAATATTTGGTTTAGAGTTCTCATACGAAAATTGCACCATCAAAATTTCCTGGTAAGCCAATACGAAAAAAACAGTGAAAAGAAAGTTACTTAGGCTCTGCCAGCCCAATTTCAAATTTACTAGTCTTTCACAGCGATAGAATCACAAAACAATATTGGTGTAAGGATAGAATCAAGAAAAGAAACTCCTAATAAAAATATCGATGTGCGAAATTTTTTCTGAGAAACGATCACAGATTGATTTTACATTTTTGGTGCGAAAAAAATTGTTTTATAAATAAATCCCCATTATTTTTTTATGTTCTCGTACAATTTAAATGAATCGCAGATAGTTTCCATAAGACGGAACTGCACAAAACTTTATTGTGGCAGGGTTTGAACTCTATTTGCCTCGGCCTAACCCCTAAACCCTGCTTTATCAACAGTCCCATCAGATTTTAAGCAGGATGTATACACATTGTTTACCAGTAATGATCAACGAATTTTTCACAGCTGTAATAGTGAATTCTTTGTAAGTAAAGGGCAAACAGGAATAGCTCTTGTCAAAATTGCTGGCACAATACGATATAGGAAGTTATAAATACTCGCTGACAGAATATACATAGTACATGCGAAGTTGCCAACAAATAACAGGCAAATGTTGGTTTTAAATGAAAATCTCTGCTGAATAACAAAAACGAACGGTTCAAAATTTATCGCACTCTAAAATTCATAAAGTACGAAGCAAAGACTGCTGCATAATAAAGATCCACGGCTACTGCATAATAAATATCCATGCAACTTTGTTCGAATCCATCAAAACTTCAAATAACCAAAAGAAACGCATGCTTGTTTGGGGCAACAAATAAAGTTACAACCTACGTTATATATGCACCCTAATCCTAATCCCATGGAAACTTCAGATAACAAAAGAAATTGTTTCCCCTTGCTAAGCACATTAAATAAACTTATAACCCAACATCATCTAGTCAACTTAACCCGGAACTTCAAATAACGAAAATAACACATTTTTTGCTTGCCAGGTGCCACAATAAACTTAGTTGCAACCTAAGATCATTGTGCGACTTAATCCAAATTTTTGCAAAGCTCCAAGCAACTAAAAATAAAGAAATTACACTTTAAAAGAAACATGAAAATACAACGGCGATTGAAAAAACCCTTCGTAAAATGCCAAAACCTTAAACAAGCCGAAGAACGCATTTGCATTTTCCCTTGGGACGCCTAGACATCGTAAGAATGCAATTGCACCTAAAATACGGCTCTAACAGGGAGAGGGAAAAACAGAAAAACATAAACAAAAAAAAGAAAAAGAAAAAAAACATTCAGGACTTAATTCAAATCCTTGGCAAAACCTGGAAGAATCAAAAAAATGCAAACTGATTTGCACTCACCTTTTTCTCGAGGTTACGATCCTTGAGGTGAATCAATCACTCATCCACAATCCTCAGAAAAAGGTGCACCCACTAAATGCTAGCTTAGATGTATATATATATATCAATTGGTTGAGATGATTTTAAAGAAGATATGTTAACCAAGCCTGCTAGATGAGGAAACAAAATATCTAGAATCACTCATCCATCCTTTGCTTCTCCACCCCTTTCCCAATTTAGCTTTACCCTCTCGATCAAGTTTGTTTTAACTAAAACTAAATTGGGAAAGGGATAGAAAAACAAAGGATGGATGAGTGATTTCATTTTCAGTCTAGTAGTTAGGCTTGGTTAACATCATCTTTTTTAAAATCTTGGCCAATCAATACATACATACATATATCTAAGCTAGTAGAGCGGGTTTTGTGGGCTATGAGTAGAATTTAATTATTTATTTAAGTTTCTAAGTTTTATCATTATCAATTAGCGTTGTTATAAATGTTCAAGTTGCTACAATATTATTTGAACTATTTCAATAATATCACTATTTACATACTAAATAATATATATTGGTAAACATAAATTGGTAGAAATAAAATCTTTTATATTTCGTATATGTTGACGAAGGAATACATTACACAATTACTGCAACAAACATTGCAAATGTGTACAATAGAATTGGGGCAAAGGCAAAATATAGTGATAAGTGTGAACTCAATATGCCTAACCTTCCAATTGAGCAAAACAATTTTCCTATGCAATTCTGCTATGGAGATGTTTAGCATCTGAAATCTTTTTGTATCTTTGCACAAAGAAAGGAGGATGAATCATCAAAGAGTCAATGGTCTTGACTCTAGATAATGCAATAAATGTTATACCCATGATGAGTCGCTTCCAATTAGTTGCGTTGACGAGGCCTCATTGATGCGGCTTCGTCGACGTATCGTATCATGCGTTCACAAGGCCCCATTGATGCGGTGTTGGTTTTCTTGATTTTTGGTTATAAATACACGCTTACAATCGCATTTATGGCAAGTAGAGATAGTAGTTGCAGTAGAGCTTTTGCATTTTTTCCATTTGAAAGTTATAATTTTTTCCTTAAGTGTCCGTAGCAGGAGTCATTGAGTGTACGAATCTTTATTTGACCATTGTTATACCTGAGCATGATAGTGTGTGCAGCAATAAAGATGAGCTTTCTAATAAACCTTGTAGCACTTTGAATAGATTAGCTATTTTATTTATGCATTTAATGTTCTCAATTATTTATTAAATGTTTTTTATTAATTATTAAATATTTTCCAGTTATTATATTAACAAAGCAATTAAGCCAGATAGATTACACATATAAGTACGACTGCTTCGCGCGTAACACATATTTGCTTGGTAATCTT
The DNA here is from genome assembly GCA_015680685.1 of Gnetum montanum. NCBI lineage: Eukaryota > Viridiplantae > Streptophyta > Gnetopsida > Gnetales > Gnetaceae > Gnetum > Gnetum montanum. The sequence continues at coordinate 17,042 of MNCI01002797.1, read as the reverse complement.
AGCAGTGTTATTGCTTGGTACACCCAATAGCATAGTGCTTGGTTACCCAAGAATGGATACGTGGGTTTAGGATGTGTACGAAAAGTGGGATCGAATGCTTATGTTAGGATTACTTAAATGCTAAGTTAATTAGTTGATTTAGATTAATTAATCAAATTCCTTTTATCTACATTTTGAGCACCAAACTATAAAACACAAAATGATAAAAATCGGATGCCTTAGTTACACTTAACTATACCAACAAATGTCACGAGTGTAATTGGGAGACAATGATTGACCTTAAGGCTAGATTCACTTCTTAAAAAACTAGTGCATTGGAAACGATAAAGTCTACGAAATTCAATTGGATTGCTCGTGAACGCTTTGTGATTCGTATGGTTGGGCGTAGGGGTACCTTGTCGCTCATCATTTGTACCGTTGCTAGGGACTTTGTTTTTGGAATGTGCACTATTTAGGTCTAAGTGAATACCATTAATATCATTGTATGAGCCTCAAGGTCAATATCATTTCCACTATACATAGACTTATAAAAGCACATTGATAATTTTATTTTGTTTTGTTTTGCAAAATTTCTTCTTCTTCTCCTCGTAAGCACAAAGATACCAAACCATCAATCCCACAAGAATGCAAAGTTGTATATACTCATCTAGATGAGTTTGTGCCAAATTTCATCTTCGTCTTATAGCAGGATGAATAGTTGTGATGGCATGATATGGAGGGCAATGTTGTCTTGCCCCCTGATTGATTTGTGTCCGAAATGCTATTCAAAACCCTTAAGAAATTATGCATAGCAGATCTTCATAAAGAATACGTTGTGAATGAAAATGACACTTGAAACTATTGTCCCACTGAAACACAATGCAAACAAGATCAACGTTAGGAGAAACTCCATGAAGCTACAAAGGGGAAACATTACACCAATCCCTTGTTCCTACTAAATCAAGATGAAATTGAGTATCATCCTACTGAAGGTTCTCAACATGAAGATTCTCCACCCCTTGTTACAAATGGTAAGGATGTGAACTTGATCCTACGATCCACTATTCATAAATTGGATTCAAGAAAAAGTGGTAGCTAAGGTAGGGACTTGGGCAAGCATCACAATAGTAAGAGATCTAAGGATGGTGATTGTAATAAACGTAAGAGTGATGGTAGACACCATGGTGGAAGTGGCAGTCCACCTTCCTCTTCATCCGATTCCGAACATTCCTCTTCATCTGATGGTTTGCATGGAAGTCATCGTCGAAACAACCATGATGAAGGTGATCAGCGAAATAATAATGACCATGAAGGCCACTAAAACTAAAGGGGTGGCCAAAACCATCATCGGAGTCATAGATGCAGTGATGATGATGAACCTCTATTGGTGACTTGAAGTATGTTTAATATTGCGGAGGCAGTGAAAATCTCAACCAGGCATATGAAGGATAGTCAAATCAAGTGCCTAGACATGAACAATATCTCAAGATTTAAAGGAGGATACAACTCTAATTTGCAAACACATTTACAAGCTTTTCAAGATGCCTGTGCCTTACAGAACATAGAGAATGAATGGCAGAAACTCAATATTTTTCCTAGGACACTCATTAAGGAAGCTGAAAGCTAGTATTGGTCCTTAGAGCTGAAATCTATCCACAGATGGAGTACCATGTTAGAACTATTCAATGAAAAATATCAAACATATTCCAAAGTGTCTAATCTGAGAAGGCAAATCCAAGGCTGAAAACAAGAAGCACATGAACCCTTGGATACCGCCATGGGTTGATACTATTCACTCCTACATTGATGCCCTGACCATGGTTATTTTCAGAGGAAACAACTTCGCAACATCATAGATGGGCTTAGAGTAAAAACTAGAAGAACCCTTGGGGTGTATGCCCAAGGAAGGCTGTTTGAAATAAGAGCTCATAATATCTAAAGGCCAATTGAGAAAGTAGAACAAGAAGAAGGTGAGCTATGAAAAAGGGAAAGTGCTAAAGAGCATAAGAAGGATCCTTCCATCAGAAAACAGGAGGTTCGATTTTGTGACAAGAAGGAATCACCACTTGATGAGGTGGTGAACAAAAAGACCTTGCCCATCCAAAAATCTATTCTGACATTTCGGCCAAGGTTGAAAAATTATGAAAATATTTGGATGAAAAATTTCAAACTACTTTGAAGATTGTTGAAGAATCCAAAAGGAAAAATAGTGATTGTAATCTCAAGAGGTGAAAAGAAGCTGAACGTGCCTACCAAAGAGGTAAGGACAAAGTTGTTGCAGTAGAGGAAGTTGTGGAGTTTGACTCTAATGATGAAACTAAATGTGACAGTTGCCAATATGAACATCCAAAGGGATGTTTCCCTATAGTGTCACACTTACAAGAGTCTAGAGTGTATGCATTGAATCCTCGCCTAGCACGTAGGCAAGTTCCAAGATGATTGCCTTATCCTCAAGGTTGTCCAAGACAATTCCACCAACAACAACAGGCTTACTACCCAAGTGGAACTCCTCCTCAACCTTATGAATAATACCAATAGTGGTACCAACCACAATCATGGAGAATGCCACCACCAAGGCAATAGTACCCTTATAGGCAACCAGATCCAGACGAGTACTATGTTCAACAGCCCATCTCCCCTAGAATTTCTACAAGTCATGCATCATTCCAACATCACTATTATGCTCTAGAGTACCACTAAACACCTTCACCATCTACTCGAGGGAAAAACCCATATCCATATCCATACCATCCTCCACATCCCTTTGCACATACATCTCCACCTTTAACCCAATTACCTCTTGCTCCATCCATGCAAGGTGAGATTCCTCAACAACTGTAGCAATGAAATGCTATGAGGGCTCTACACTTACAACTGGTTTTTCAGCTGAGTGGTTCGGATAATCGATCATGAAAAAGACCTTTCTTCTAACCTAGTAGTCCTCTCTAGCCCTCACAACCTACTCTGGTTGATCGTCCCACATCTCCAACATCCTCATCCTTTGCATCAAACACCTTCGAGTGCCCTTCAAACCAAGTGTCGCGTAGGATTCGCATTATAATGCAAACCCATGTTGGTTCTGACTGAATAAAGGCTGGAAATATTCCTACAAAAAGATTTGATCTAGGAAGTTCACTCATTTATCTTCAGATTGTTGGATAAGTTCCAGGCAAAGCTCTTCTTGACTTTAGTTCTAGAGTTAATCTCATCTCCCATGACATGTACAAGGTCTGGAACCTACCACCTCTCAAGAAGAGTAACATTCATCTAGAATTAGAAGATTAGTCAATTACTATCCCTTTGGGCTTAGTTGAGGGCATTGTGACCATAGTTTGTGGGTGGTTCAATCCTGCTGATTTTCTAGTAATTAAGGTTGACAACTGCAAAAATGATTTTCCCACCATCATGGGAAGAGCCTAGTTAAGCACAATCGATACAAGAATGGACATAAGGAACCTATCTTTAGAAATACCCAGGGAAAACGAGTTAGGTAAAATTGAGAAGAAATTTATTCCATGCATCGTGTACAATGATAATGGGTGTAATTGCATGCAAAATATTTGGTTAATAAAGAGTACCTACATTAAGGCATGCAATTAGTGTGCACAAGAAATTAATGTTCAAAAGTGTTTGTACACAGTAGCCACAAAGTAAGAGGGCACCCAATGGCTGATGGCTGGTTCAAATAGTAGCATAATATGCATAGAGCCAACTGAGAGCCTAACATGTGCATATGTTTAAAGCATAGACAAAATTGAACAAGTTCATTTCCAACTCTTTGATGAAGATGATGATACTTGTTGGGGAGAGTTGGAAATCCCTGATCACTTCAAGAAAGAGCCCTTAGAGCTAAAACCTTTACAAGCCCATATGTAATATGCATTTCTAAAGAATGGTAAAATGGTCATAATTAATGCCAAACTTGATCTTGAAAAAAATGAAAAGTTTTTGAAGGTGATGAATAAATGGTCAACAACTTTTGCTTGGTCATATCTAGAGCTAACAAGAATCGATCCAAGGATATGTTAGCATCACATCTACACTAACCTAGCCATGAACCTTAGAAGGTAGTCGCAAAGGTGACTAAACTCCAAATTGAAGCAAATCATCAAAGAGGAAATTGAGAAACACCTCAAGGTGAGGTTCGTCTATGCCATTGTGAATAGTGAGTGGGTTAGCCCACTCACAATTGTACTAAAGAAGGGTGGAAAATCATGGGTCTGCATTGACTTCAGGCTATTGAATATGGAAACATTTAAAGATCACTTTTCTTTATCATTTGTAAATCAAGTGTTAGACACCATATATGGGCATTGTTATTATAGCTTTTTGGACGGTTATAGTGGCTATAACCAAATACAAATTGCACTTGAAGATCAGGCCAAGACAACATTCACGAGTCCTTGGGGGACTTTTGTATATTGTAAGATGCCATTTGGTATATGTAATGCCCCTGCAACCTTTCAACGCTTGGTTCTTAGTATCTTTCAATAGTAGATTGATAGTGGTGTTGAAGTCTTCTTAGATGACTTTTCCACGAATGAGTCAACTTAAGTTGGTTGCATTGATGAGGCCTCGTTGACATAGCCTCATTGACTGTGCCTCGTCAACGAGGCCTAGTTGATGCATCTTACCATGCATTGATGAGGCCTCGTCGACGTGATGTCAATTTTCTTGATTTTTGGCTATGAATACACACTTGTAGCCATATTTATGACATAGTAGATTGTAATTGCAGTGGAGCTCTTACATTTTTTCCATTCAAAAGTTATAAATTTTTCCCTAAATGCCTATAGTAGGAGTCATTGAGTGTACATATTTTTATTTGAGCATTGTTGTACCTGAGCATAATACTGTGTGTAGCAATAAAGATGAGCTTTCTAATAAACCTTGCAGCACTTTGGATAGATTAGCTATTTCATTTATGCATTCAATGTTTTTAGTTATTTGTTAAATGTTTTCAATTATTTCTAGAAATTGAGTGAATGAAGTAATTAAGCTAGATAGATTAAATACATAAGTATGACCACTTCAAGCATAAAACATATTCGCTTGGTAATCCAAATAGTGTTATTGCTTAGTACAACTAGTAGCATACCACTTGGTTACCTAGCAATAGATACGTGGATTCAAGATGTGTACGGAAAGTAGGAACATATACTTATGTTAGGATTAGTTAATTAGTTAATTTAGATTAGTTAATCAAATCCATTTTTATCTACAATTTAAGCACCCAACTATAAAACATAAAAATAATAAAAATTGAATGCCTCACTTACACTTAATCATACCAACGAATCTCACAAGTGTAATTGGGAGGACAACGATTGACCTTAAGGCTAGATTTACTTTCTAAAGGGCTAGGGCACTAGAAACGATGAAGTCTATGAAATTTGACCGAATTACGTGTGAACACTTCGTGATTCATATGGTTGGGTGTAGGGATACCTTGTCACTCATCATTAATGCCATTGTTAGGGACTTTGTTTGTGGAACATACGCTATTTAGATTTAAGTGAATACCATTATATCATTGTAAGAACTTGAAGGTCAATATCATTCCCACTAGACATAGAGTTATAAAGGCACACTGATAATTTTATTTTGCAAAATGTCTTCTTCTTCTTGCAAGCCCAAGGATACCAAACCACTAGTCCCACAAGAATGCAAGGTGGTATACACTTATCCAGATGAGTTTGTGCTGAATTTCACCTTCATCCTACATCAGGATGAATAGATGCAATGGCATGATATGGAGGGCAATGTTGTCTTGTCTCCTAATAAATCTGTGCTTGGGATGCTATTCAAAACCCTTAAGAAGTTGGACATAGCAGATCTTCATGAAGAATACATTGTGGATGGAAATGATACTTGAAACTATTGTCCCATTGAAACACAACGTAAACGAGATCAACGTCAAGAGAAACTCCATGAAGCTACAAAGGAGAAACATTACACTAACCCCTTGGAAGGTTCTGATGAAGATAATAGGAATTGATCCAAGGATATGCCAACATCGCATCTACATCGACCTGGCCATGAAACCTAGAAGGTATTCATAGAGTTAGATAAACCCCAAATTGAAGCAAAGCATTAAGGAGGAGATAGAGAAACTCCTTAAGGTAGGGTTTATCTATCCAATTGCGGATAGTGAGTGGGTTAGCCCACTTGTAATTGTACCAAAGAAGGGTGGTAAATGGTGGATCTGCATCAACTTTAGGCCATTAAATATGGCAACGTTTAAGGATCACTTTCCTTTGCCATTTGTGGATCAAGTATTAGACATCATATCTAGGCATTGTTATTATAGTTTCTTGGATAGTTATAGTGGTTATAACCAAATCCAAATTTCACCAGAAGATCAGGCCAAGACAACATTCATGAGTCCCTGGGGAATGTTTGCATATTGTAAGATGCCATTTGGCCTATGCAATGCCCCTGCAACATTTCAACTCTTGGTCCTTAGTATCTTTCAACAGTAAATTGGTAGTGGTGTTGAAGTCTTCATGGATGACTTTTCTACCTATGGAGCTACTTTTGAGCAAGCCTTGGATTGACTTGAACAAGTGTTAAAAAGATGTGTAGAGACAAATCTATGACTCAACTAGCAAAAGAACCATCTAATGGTCCAAAAAGGCATTGTGCTAGGGCACTAAATTTTACAAAATGGGATTGAGGTAGACCCAGGAAAGATAAGGGTCATCCAAGGAATAACATGCAAACCAAAGACCGTTAAAGATGTTTGATCATTCCTTGGACACACCAGTTACTACCAGTAATTTATTGAGAATTTTTCTAAGATTACAAAGCTAGTAGTAGAGCTTACAAAAAAAGATGCACCTTTCATTTGGACCAAGAAATGTGAACATGCATTTAAAAAATTAAAGGCGAAACTCATAGAAACACCAATCCTATGAGCACTAGATTGGTCCAAACGATTCCATATCATGACAGATGCATCTAACTATGCTTTGGGAGCAGTGCTCATGCATATGGACGATAAGAAACGTCCATATTATATCCATTGTGCAAGTTAAAGCATTGTGGAAGCATAGTTAAATTACACCACCATGGAGAAAGAATTAATGGTAGTGGTGTATGTGCTAGAAAATTTTAGGAACTATGTGCTGGGTTACAAAGTATTTGTGCATACAGACCATAGTACAATTCACTTCCTCATGAACAAGCTGACGGTGAGCCCTCGTGTCATATGGTGGCTTGTGATCTTGCAAAAATTTGATCTCACTATGGTAGATCGAAAAGGGAATGAGAATGTGGTCACTGACCATCTCTCTCATTTAAGATGGAATAATAAATAGGAGGAGAGTCCACTCTCTAATCAGTTTCCAGATGAACTTTTCTTTATTGGAGTAATAACTGAACAAACGCCTGAAAAAGCAACATGGTATAATGACATCCTCACATATATTCTCACTCAAGAGATGCCACAAGATTTGGATTTTATGAAAAAGCAAATATTTCTTCATTGGGCCAAATACTTCATGGAAATCAATGGACACCTATACAAGTTGTATGCTGATGGCTTGATTCATTGGTGTGTCCCTAAAAAATATCAATTACGCATTCTCTAGAATGCTCACAAAGGACCTTGCGAAGGCCACTATGCAAGGAGATGCACGACTATAAAAATCTTGATGGTAGGATACTATTGGCCCACAATCTTTAGGAATGCCCTCTAGTTTGTCAAGTCTTGTGAATGTTGTCAACGTGATGGGAGGATGATTGCTTACATAGAAGGTCCTCAATAGTGGATTCAACCATTGGAACCTTTCAACATATGGGGAATTGACTTCATGGGTCCCATCACATCCATGTCTAATGGGAAGGCGTATATTATAGTAGTAGTTGACTACTACACAAAATGCACAGAAGTAGCAGCTGTTACTAATTGTACATCATCCACTGTTGCCAAATTTATATAACAAAATATCATGAATAGGTTTGGGATGCCACGTTTACTAATTTTTGATAATGGAACTCATTTCACAGGTACCACATTTAGAAAAGTAATGCAATGCTTAGGGGTAGAACATAAATTAACAACACCTTACCACCCCCAAGCCAATGGTCAAGTAGAGGTAACCAATTAGGAGATTACAAAAATACTAATGCGAACCATTAAAAAATATAGGAAGAACCAGAGTACAAAACTTAATGATGCTATTTGGGCTTATTTTTTAACTTGGAAACTTCCTATTGGTTATTCTCCCTACGAGTTAGTGTACAGGAAACTTCCAACACGCCTGATTTAGTCCGAGCTCCATAGACTCTCAATGACTTGTGATCTAATCCTTGACCTAAGTATAGCATAGAAGAAAAGATTGATCAGTCTGAACGTGTTAGATAAAAATTAGTTAGTGGCCCTATCTTTGAATGAGATGAATAAGGCATTCATCAAGCAACATCATGACCTTAGAATTAGGAAAGTAAAACTTCAACTAGGAGATAAGGTTCTTTATTGGAACCCCACACATGTACCTCAAAAGACAAAATTCCAAACATTGTAGGAGGGACCTTATATAATTGATCAAACCTTTTCTTTTGGGGCTATGTTAATCTACAAACTTGATAGCCCAAATAAAAATTAGTTGGTTAATATCCAACAAGTCAAACCTTTCTTAGAACCAAGATAGGCTAGTGTAAATCCCACCTTAATAGATGAACAACTGTGTTCTATTTTTTGGATCTCCTCCTTTCAACTTAGTCATGGGGGAGATGACCATCTATGCTGACCATTACCATGACCTCTCAATTTCTCTCCCTTTTAGTTTTTCATGTTTTTGATTTTATAAATTTTTAATTTTTGAATTTTTCTAATTTTACACCATCTTTAGTACCTTTGAAATTTCTTGATTATTTTACATTTTCTTATATATTTTACTTTTTTTTTGTTTTATTTAAGTATGATATTTTCTCATTTTTGCTAATAAATTTGCTTTATTGTCATAGAATACAGTGCTGTTGTTGCTATTTACTAATGATGGTTTGTGCTTAATGTGTGATTGTCGATGTCTAGTTTCTATTTTTAAATTCTAATGTTTGATGACTCTGACATAGTTTATTTTTCATGGAATAGGCAATGAGTCCAAATCATTTGCCCATCCAATGAACTCTATAGTTTTCCTTGTTTTGGAAATTTGAGGTCCCTTTCCATTAAGAAACTTTTAATCAATTGGTGATCCTGGTAATTCCAGAATTAGGAAGGATTCAAAGGTTTGTACAGGGTGTGACTTCAAGGGGACTCAATACTCTTTGTACTCTTCTACTTACTTGAGTTCTTGAGTGTTTTTCATGGACTTTCCATTCCACACCAACCACTAATAGGAAGTCAAATAACATCGTTGCATGGTGTGGTTCCAATTAAAAAAAAAAGAGAGAAAAAAAATAATGGAAATTCAAAGCACACCCCTTCAACATGAATAAGTCCTCGCATGGTGTGGTTCCCATTTCAAAAGAAAAAAAATAATGGGAATTTAAAGCATACCCCTTGGACAAATAAATAGGCTACAAGCACCGGTTATGTGACTCGAACAACATGCACCTATGCTTGAAGGTCCCCCCTCTAACTAAAGCCCTCTCTCTCTCACTTCCTACTTCCCTTTTCTTCTATTTGTGAAATGGTGGTTATTTTGTGGAAGCACTCTTGTGTCTCATGTGGGTGGATTGTTCTTAGAGTGGCAATGCAAAGTCACTGAAAGCAGATGGTTTTGGTCTGGACTAAGGATGGAACTTTCTAGGTCATTTTAACCACAAATTCCACAAGGGACTTTTTATGACATCAACTTGGAACTCCATTCCACCTTCTCTATCATCTATCCATGCTTCCATAACTCACCTCACTACTGTGTTCTATGTTATGCTCCATGTCTTGGTCTGACGTGTTGGGATTTTTGAATGGATTCTTTCAGGTTGGTCTTTAACTTTTCATGACTATTAATTGACTATGGGGCCCATGGACCCTTTAATTGAGGTTATGCAAGGGCAAAAAGTGCATGAGCCTACTCTGGGGAGGACCCACTTGCATAGCCCTTGGCTTGATTAGTTCAGGTTCCTTACCTTTGACATCACTACAATTCTACCTTTTTCATTGTGTAAATTACTTAGTACTCCTTAATCTTTTATTTCATTCTTCCACTAAATCAATTTTTATCCTTTTTTTTAAATTTATGAGCTTCAACATCCTCTTCTCATGTTTTCATACTATTCTTGGTCTTATGACTCTAATTTCATCCAAAAATTCCTTGTATTTTAAAAGTTTGACCAAGTCAATAGTGGTCATTGATTATGTCAATGAGGCCTCATCAACGTAATTGACTGTGTCAATGAGGCCTCGTTGACACAATGCTTAGATCATATATATACTGCTAAACACTTTGGAATTTTTTGCAAATTTCTCATAACATATTGAATTTTTGTAATTTTTCAGAGCCCAAAACCTACCAAAGCTCATAACTTCCCAACCGTTTGTCCAAATCACTCTATTTTTCGATCTTGTGCTTACTAGAGGTAAGGTCTTTATTGTGGGAGCCACAAACCTTAAGGTTTCCAATGAAAAATTGGTGATTTTTTTTGAAATTTTCCTAACTTCCTCAAAGGGTTAGTAACCTTAACCATATATAAACATCAACTTTTTCCCAAGTCAACAACCTCCAAGATGAATTATTCATAATAACACATAAAATAAATAATAATTAGGTCAATTAAATTAGCCATAATCACAACTTAGCCAAATGTAACTATCCTCAAGATTTAAGGTATCTCAATTATTTTAAGGTTACACAATGATTGTTAATCCATGGTCTTATTTGGTCTTATTGTGATTACAAATGGCACCCAAACAAAAATGTCCACAGGAAGGAGAATCCTCACAACCATGGGAGAAATGACCCAGAGTTGGAAGGGGCTAGCAAGAACAAGGCAAAGAACTACCAGAGGCGACCCATGCAATGGGACTTCTTCAGGAGGAGTTTGAAGTGGAATCTATCTAATATATTCTAGAAGAAGAAGTGTCAACCAAACAATCACAAAGAGGAGAAGTGCTTGGACCTATGCCAAGGCTTGAGGTCACATTGACTCAAGCCTGCTTAGACATCATTTGGTCCCAAGAAATTCAAAGATTAGTTCTTTAAGAGATCAACTTTAGGCCATTTTTGGACAAAGCCCCAAAGGATGTCAAGACACAATTGTAGACCTCTTCCATGTGGCTAATCATCACATCTAGTGGGGAATGGTACATGGGAGAGACCTATCTCTTTTGGAATAGCTGAAGGTTGAGGTCCATTTTCAAGGTCAAGGATTCAAGTGTTCTACTCTACAAAAGCCATTACATAGGCACTTGGGTTGCCTGCATAGGAACACAGCTGGCTGAATTGTCTACAAAAGATGATCCTGATGCTAAGAGGGAGTGGATCCAACAATGTTATGAGGTGGATCGATAGGAGTATGGCATGCTCACACTAGTGAAGCATATTTATTTTAAGATTGCTACCTATCACCTCAATCCAATGGTGAGGCCAAGAAAGGTGATTACTTTCTCTGCCTAAGCATGCATTGCTTTAAGCAGGAAGTTCCTTGTTAACCTTCCATAATTGTTATACTTGGAGATTAAAAAATGTTTCAAAGAAAATGAACATGGAAGGAAGACCCCAGTCTTTTCATTCCTCATAAAAAAACTTTGTAAAAGGGTAGACACTATTTGCTACTCTAACAACACTCTTAGGCATGTTACCATGGCCTCATGGGCAGGAATCATGAAGGATAAAATGTCAGCAACAACTCAAGAAGAGGAGCTATCACCACCATCACCCACTTAGGAAACAACACTAGAGGCTCATGTAACCATTGAGCATTTGCAAAAAATTCAAGAATAGCTCTTGAGTGAATAAGAGCAACAAGTAGGAATAAGTGGGATGGATCCATCTATGTATTGGCTAGTGATGAGTCACCTTAATGAGGTGACCCGGATAGTTAGCAAAATGGAGAGAGGTGGTCCCATTTTCTCTACCTAAAAAACACAGCTACCTTCAAGGTTGGATCCCAACATTCAAGAGGTGACGGTATCATTAGCAACACATCATCTATTCTCAGAAATCTTTGGGAATGCCCCAACTTTCTTAGTGAGGTTGGAGGAAGGTGAAGAGGCAACTATCTTGGTGATGTAGCACCATGGGTAGGAGACAACAGCAAAAGTGATAGCTAATTGTGTAGCTAAAGCATTGAATGCACCTGCAGAATTTGTACTAGATGTATCTACACTCCAAGATATGCAAATGTTTGCAGGCATGGTTAGCAAGAAGTTAGATGTAGCTCAACATGAAAAATTGTTAGAATGACTGGTAGGAACTAGGCAATCGACTCTAGACATCCTTGATCTTCTAGTGAACATCACTACAACCCAGTTAGAGCTACCAAATGTAAGGGGTAGATGTATTATTCTGAAGGGGTAACTAGAAATGGCCTAAGAACAAAATTAATGCTTGGCCATAGAGGTTGCCAAACTTCATGCCCAACTTTTAGAACAAACAATCCTTAGCCTAGTAGTGATGAGAGATGAAGCTATCAAATAGCTTTAAGAACAAGTTTAGAAGGCTGAGGAGGAGGCAATGATAGTCATCTTTAAATAATCTATAGTAGAAGCTAAAACACACTTAATCAAAAAGGACTTAAATCAGATGCACCAAGGGAATGAAGCATTAACTACATAAAATCATCACCTGTGAAATGTTGATGCATAGAAAGATCAAATGCAAGAATTCATTGATCAATAGTAGGAGTAGTTTGCTAGGATAAATACTAAACTAAGGAAATTAGCTATAGAGAACCACAATCTATCAATGGAAAAGGTACACAGCTTGCACCAAAAATTAGCCATCAAGATTGTTGCTTAGAAGAATGAAGCACTCAAATTTGAGAAAGTGAAAAATCACTATAGGGACCAGGTCGGTTTGCGAAAAGAAATGAATGAGAAAAAAATCCAGATGGCAAAGGTGAAACTAAATGAAGCCCTCCAGCAACTCTAGCAAGGAAGAGAGATGTGGTAGTCCATCCTTGATGGGATTGACACCTACACCAAAGAGGAGATCCATTTGAAGGAGTTGCAAATCAAGGAGATGACAGAGTACATAGAGTTGGAAATCTTTGTATGCAAATCTAGTAATGCTAACTACCAGATGGCTATGGTCAGAGTTAGAAAAACAAGTGGCTAGCTTGTATCTGCTATACAAGTTTGAGTTCAAACACCACAAAGACACCAAGAAAAAGCTTAAGATTATTAACGCTAAACTTGAAGTTCTCAAAGGGTGATTCAAAGATCAACAATCTATTGTTGAGAACCTAGCCAAATGGATGAATGACTACTAGGAATTGAAGAACATAGCGAGAGCATTCAACATTGCATGCAAACAGTTTGCTACCTATTTTATCAATGCCAAGGAATTATTTCCAGCAATCCCATGTCCTTGGGATGTTCCCATTTTAACCCACATTGGGGAAGTTACATGGATGGTGCATGATCCTAGGAGTAAGAAAGAGAAAATGAAAGCACTGCTAGATGCTTTCTGCCTCCTATCTAAAGTCATAGTAGTAGTAGGACAACTGTAGCCATCTCAACCGTTAGTGCATGAAGCTAGTTAGGGTTCCTTGGAGCCTTAGGAACCACCATTGCTTGGGACCATTTGATCTTCTCCAACAAGCTTCACACCATCAAGGAATGTGTTGTCCAATTTTGAAGAGTTGAATCATGGTGTTTAATTTTGTGTCCTAAAAACCTTCATTTTTTGTAATGTGTTGATCTGTACACTCCATTTTTCATCAAGTCACTTAGTATGTTTCATGTAAAGAAAAGTTAATCAATAATCCCATGCTTTTCTAATTTTGTAACAAAACTCGAGGATGAGTTTTCATTTAGTCATGGGGGTATGATGAGTCACATTAAGTTGGCTGCATCGACAAGGCCTTGTCAATGTAGCCTCATCAATTGGGCCTCATTGATGAGACCTAGTCAATGCATCTTATCATGCATTGATGAGGCCCTATCGATGCGATGTGAATTTTCTTGATTTTTGGCTATAAATACATGCTTGCAATCGCTTTTATGACATAGTAGATTGTAATTGCAGTGGAGCTCTTGCATATTTTCCATTCAAAAGTTAGAATTTTTTCCCTGAGTGCCCGCAATAGGACTCATTAAATGTACAGATATTTATTCAAGCATTTTTGTACCAAAGCAAGATAGTGTGTGTGGCAATAAAGACGAGCTTTTTGATAAACCTTGCAGCACTTTNAAAGATGCATCTTTCTTTGTAAGCTCTACCAATGGCTTTATGATCTTAGAGAAATTCTCTATAAATCGTCAATAGTAGCCAGTCTATCCAAGGAATGATTGAACATCTTTAACCAATCGCTTTTTGCAAAATTTAGTGCCCTAGCACAATGCCTTCTTGGACCATGAGATGGCTCTTTTTCCAATTAAGCCGTAGGTTTGTCTCTACACTTCTTTTGAATACTTGCTCAAGTTGGTTCAAGGCTTGCTCAAAGGTAGCTTCATAGATGGATGATGAGGGGTGAGGTACCCCTACGCCCAACCATACAAATCACAAGCATTCATGTGCAATCTGGTCAAATTCCTTAAACTTTGTTATTTCCAATGCACTAGCACTTTAGAAAGTGAATTTAGNGTGATTTGTATGGTTGGGCGTAGGGGTACCTCACCCCTCATCATCCATCTATGAAGCTACCTTTGAGCAAGCCTTGAACCAACTTGAGCAAGTATTCAAAAGAAGTGTAGAGACAAACCTACGGCTTAATTGGAAAAAGAGCCATCTCATGGTCCAAGAAGGCATTGTGCTAGGGCACTAAATTTTGCAAAAAGCGATTGGTTAAAGATGTTCAATCATTCCTTGGATAGACTGGCTACTATTGACGATTTATAGAGAATTTCTCTAAGATCATAAAGCCATTGGTAGAGCTTACAAAGAAAGATGCATCTTTTATCTAGAATAAGAAATGTGAACATGCATTCCAACAATTAAAGGAGAAACTCATTAAAACACCAATCCTACAAGCACCAGACTAGTCCAGACCCTTCCATATCATGATAGATGCATTAACTATGCTTTGGAAGCAGTACTCATGCAGAAGGATGATAAGAAATGTCCATATTACATCCACTATGTGAGTTGAAGCATTTTGGAAGCATAGTTAAATTACACCACCATGGAGAAAGAATTAATGGTAGTGGTGTATGGGCTAGAAAAGTTCAGGCACTATGTGCTTGATTACAAAGCATTTGTGCATATTGACCATAGTGCAATTCGCTTCCTCATGAACAAGCTGATGATGAGCCCTCATGTCATATGGTGGCTGGTGATCTTGTAGGAATTTGATCTCACTATGGTAGATCAAGAAGGGACCGAGAATGTGGTCACTGACCACCTCTCTCTCTTAAGATGGGATAATAAAGAGGAGAAGAGTCTGCTCTTTGATCAGTTTTCAGACGAACTTCTCTTTACTGGAGTAATAAGTGAACAAACGCCTATAAAAGAAACATGATATAATGGTATCCTCACATATCTTCTCACTTAAGAGATGCCACAAGAGTTGGATTTTAGGAAGAAGAATTAATTTCTTCATTAGGCCAAATACTTCATGGAAATCAGTGAACACCTTTACAAGGTGTGTGCTAATGGCTTAATTCATTGGTGTGTCCCTAACAAAGATCAACTACATGTTCTCCAAGATGCTCACAAACGACCTTGTAGAGGCCACTATGTAGGGAGACGCATGGTCATAAAAATCATGATGGTAGGATATTATTGACCTACAATCTTTAGGAATGCCCATCAATTTGTCAAGTCTTGTGAACATTGCCAATGTGATGGGGGGATGACCACTCACATGGAAGGTCCTCAATAGTGGATTTAACCACTGGAACCTTTCGAAATATGGGGCATTGACTTCATGGGTCCCATCACATCCATGTCCAATGGAAAGGAATATATTATAGTAGCAGTTGACTACTACACAAAATGGGTAGAAGCAGTAGTTTTTACTGATTGTACATCATCCATTGCTACCAAATTTATACAACAAAATATAGTGAATAGGTTTAGAGTGCCATGTTCACTAATTTCTAATAATGGAACTCATTTTAGATGTGCCACATTTAGAAAATTAATGCAACACTTGGGGGAAAAACATAAATTAACAACATCTTACCACCCCCAAGCCAATGGCCAAGCAGAGGTAACCAATCAGGAGATTACAAAAATACAGACCATTAAAAAATATAGGAAGGACTAGAGTACAAAATTTAACAATGCTCTTTGGGCTTATCATTCAACTTGGAAACTTCCTATTGGCTATTCTCCCTACTAGTTAGTATATGAAAAGCTTCCAATTCTTCTAATCTAATCCAAGCTCTGTATATTCTCAACGACATATTATCTAAACCTTGACCTAAGTCTATCATAAAAGGAAAGATTTATCAATCTAAACATGCTAGATGAAAATCGATTGGTGGCCCTATCCTTGAATGGGGTGAACAAGGCATTCAGTAAGCAAAGTCATGACCTTAGAATTAGGAAAATAAAGCTTCAACTAGGAGATAAGGTTCTCTACTAGAACCCCACACATGTACCCCAAAAGGAAAAATTTCAAACATTGTGGAAGGGACCTTATATAATTGATCAAACCTTTTCCTCTAGGGCCATGTTAATCTACAAGCCTAAATGCTCGAATAAAAAGCAATTGGTCGACATCCAACAAGTTAAACCTTTCCTAGAACTAAGATAGGCCAGTGCAACTACCACCTCAATGGATGGACAACCATGTTCTATTTTTTAGATCTCCTCCTTCCAACTCAGTCATGGGAGAAATGGTTGTCTATGCTAACCATCAAATTGGATTCTCAATTTTTCTACTTTTTTTTTTCACATTTTTGATTTTTACAAATTATTTATTTTACAAATTCTTGATTTTTCAAATTTTTTTAATTTACACCATTGATGAGACGCGACTTGCACTGGGCCGCGATATCGCGGCCG
>MNCI01002796.1:281850-337745 GCA_015680685.1 Gnetum montanum | reverse complement strand
TGGTAACATGTGTCCAATGGACAGTTGTGTTTGGGTTGGATGCATGCTGGCAAGAGTTGGATATGTGTCGGATAGTTGTGCATGAGTTGGATGTGTGTCGGCAAACTGCGTTCTTGACCAGGTACATTGCATTTTACAATTTATGGGTTATTCAAGCCCATGAAAGTACATTTAATTTAAACATGAGGGCCTAACATGCCCACATATGTCGATTTACAATGAAATGTACAACAAGAGAAATTTGACCCCCGTTTGTGTGAAACTTCTTTGTTTCTGAGTCTTTCTGAATTTTTCTGGAATGATCTGAAAGTTACTGATGCTAATAATTCTCTGCCATTTTCTGAAATATATGAATAGTGTTTGCACAATGAATAGTGTTTTACGCAGTGAATAGTATTCACGTGATGAATAGTGTTTTACGCAGTGAATAGTGTTCACGCGATGAATAGTGTTCACGCAGTGAATAGTGTTTTACGCAGTGAATAGTATTTTACGTAGTGAATAGTGATTACGCATCCTTATGCTCTACAGCATAAGAAAATGTAGCCGCAGCGTAATCAACTGAAAACACCTCTTTTAAGGCCTGAATTTTGATTTTCCAGAAGTTGTTGATGCTAAGGATCTTCTGCCATTTTTTTGAAACTTTTTTGGAATTTTCTGAAACTGCGATGAATAGTGTTCGCACGATGAATAGTGTTTTACGTTGATGAATAGTGTTTCACGCAGTGAATAGTGTTTTATGTTGATGAATAGTATTTTACGCATCTTAGGCTCTGCAGCATAATAAAATGTAGCCACAGCGTAATCAGCCGAAAACACCTCATTTAAGGCCCGAATCTTGATTTTTTGAAGGCTGGGAACCGCTGGGGACCTTGGTAAAGGTCATGGGGGGTCCTTGTGCTTGATTTTGGCTTGTTTTGACTTAGTTTTAGGGCCCCAAACATTGGTGACGCTAATCCTTACGCTGTGCAGCGTAAACACAACGCAAGCACATTGTACTTAGCCAAAATTCCACTTTTTGACCTTAAAATGGATGATTCTTGATACCGAGACTTGCTGTCATGATTTGTGGGCACCCAGGGGACCTTGCTTGCTCCATGATGGGCTGCTTGAAGCCATTTCAAAGGCTCTGAAGTTGTTTGGAAGTGTTGCCAAAATTTTTGTGGCGTTTCAAATATATTATGATGGACTTTTTTGTTAATCTAAGATAAATTTTGGGTGTTTGACCCCCCAAAAAAATATTGATAAGGAACAAAGAAAATTTAGAGTACATCATGAAACACCCTAAAATTTTGAGACCCTCTTGCTTCACCTGGGTCTTGGAATTCAGGCAGGGGATTTCCACAAGTGAAGCGTCATGGCAACTTGGTAGGAAATGAATGCTCTGAGTTTACACTATCTAGTTCGACAAATTTTCTACTTCCAGTGTTGATAGGCTCTACAGACTCTCCAACTTGCCCATCGAGACCATTCACCCATTTGACAGCCTGCTCAGAAACCATGCGTAGAGTTTTCGACGATGCTACGCAAGTTGCTGAACATAAAACAGTTTGACAAGTTTTCTAGTGAAGAAGTTTGCTACGCTACGCTACGCTATGTAGCGTAGTAGGCCTCAGAAGACAGTTACTAAGACAATCAAGTACAAACTGTTGCAGAACAAATTGCTATGCTACGTTACACTACGAAGCGTAACACAACGTAACAAAGGCAAGACAGAAAGACCCAGCTTACCTAGTGATTCCAATTGCACTCTCTGGCTTTCAAAACCAGTTGCTTTGTTCGACTTCAAGTCCTTAGCAAAGTTTCTCATTAGAAAGTGGCGGATTGAACAGAAAGCAGGATACGCTTGCTGCTACGCTGTGCTATGCTACACAGCGTAGCACGGCGTAGCGACGATGCAAGAATAGCAAAAGGTTTCTCAAATGAAAGTACAGCAAGTTTGAATTCTTCCCTTTGCAAAAGGCAAAAGTTGCAACTATTAGCATAAATCGAAGCTCCAAGCAAGCATTTACAACTTCAACAAGGATTGCGAATGAAGCCAACTGCTACGCTATGCTACGTTACGTAGCGTAGCATAGGAAAAGATGCATATTAAACTAAGTGTTGCAAAGGTTGACTAGACATGCGACGAAGCTTCCAGTAGATGCAGTTGACTTCAACACTAATTTCTTTTTCAAACTGGTGGCTACGTTGTGCTACGCTGCGCCAACATGCTACGCTACATTGTGTAGCACAGCATAGCATAATGTAGCAGGCAACTACGCTACTTCAGTGTGCTTCATTCCTCATTTACATTGTTGGCATATTTGATTCCAGCATCTCCAGTTTCAACATCGTAATTGCAGCGTGGCAGTCTTGTCAATCAGCTTTGCATGTCCATGCAACATGGACACGTTAGCATCTTGCAGGTCCAGGACACATGGCATCCAGGTTGCATTTCTCGTGTGCTCTTGGCCCTATAAATACCCGAAAGAGCAACACTTAAAGGGTTGGCAAAAAATTGGGCATTAGTTGGCAAAAGTTTGAGGGTTGGCAATTTTGAGCATTGTTAGCATTTGTTGTTGGCAAATTGGTAATCTAAGCAGTTGGCAATTAACGATTCGAAGGGTTTGCAAACTTTAGCAGTTGGCATTTTAGTGTTGGCATTTGGCATTAGCTTTTTGCTTGTTAGCACCTTGCATTGTTGGCTTTTAAGCTTGTATTCAAAAACATAGTTGAGGCATTTCAAGCATTCCAGTCATTCTTGGACTCTCTGTGTGCCTCTAGTACTGTATAACTTGTTATATACTTTCAAGCAGAGAAAAGAAGCGAACTCATGACTTTACAGTGATGCATTTTCTTATCCTCGTTACTCCTTTATTTCCTTATTGTCATCCTTGTTTTGCATTATTTCCTCTGTTGTTGCATTTATTAGATATCAATTAGATCTCGCATGTTTTGCACTTAAAATAACGTTTACGAAAGGTTAAGTGACACCGATTAAGTCCCTGTCTGATCGACCAGACCGTTTAGGGCACCCAGTTTCCATTTTTAATCTAGCACAACCCTCGCACGGATCCGGGGTTAAGACTGTTCGCCCGATAACCTCTTGGTGTTTCCAGCCACCAACATTTTCAGTCGCTACAGTTTTCTAACGCTAGAAGGAGGGCCTTTCAGTGCCTTTTTCATGTTTCACGATAGTCCTGCACGCGTTCTATACCCCATCATGCACTAGCATAAACGTGACACCTTTTTGCGGTTGTTTACGCATTGTGTGGTACAGATCGATCGCTCCGACGGTTCCTTTGGAATCCTACAGGATAGAAAGCCTTTGATCGTTGCTTGATCTTCTTTTTTTCCTCGTTTGCAAACCCCTTTTAGCTTTACAAAAATGATTTCCTCAAACATCATAGCCACTACCTCTAACGTTGAGGTCCCCCTATCAATTCAAGGCATCACAGGTGCCGAGCAACTGCCCAACCCAGTGTTGGGGCCATGCTGATCTCTCAGGATCCAAAATCGATTACCCAAGGGTTCGGCTCAGCAATACGAGCAATATAACTTTCTTTGCGCTAAGGTTTAGGCAAATTTGCCCTTAAACACACAAGAACTCGAAGACAAACATAGCTTCAAGTTCGCTTACTGTAATGGGGGGGGGGAATTTATTCCCACTCCTAGCATTTCCATTTCTTTGACACAGATGTATCAGTGGCTCATAGATCAATTGATAGCGACCATTAAGCCTAAGGAGTTGCGAGACATGATGTCTCACCAAGATGAGGTGTTCTAAGACGGGCAAGAGGAGTTGGACTCCCAATCCGAGGGTGGGGGTCAAACCAACCCTGCCACCATCCCTCCCACTCCATCTTTCTGGACAAACCTGCTCTCTACTACTGCTCCCTTTATGATCACATCTGCCTCGTCGCAACCCATAGTTTTTTCTGTAATGGGTAGCCATGCCATGCCCTCGATGTATCAACATGCCTACTCCCCTATCTCATTCTCAGTCACTACCCCTCTACAAACTGTTACCCAATCCATTTATGCATCCTATCACACACCTATCATGGCTACCCTACCCTATGTTCACATTGTACCTACCTCGCAATTGCATGCAGTTTCCGCTTCTGTCCCTGTGTCTACACCTGTCCCACCATCAACGATGGGCCCAGGCTCATCCACATGGTGGACACCATTTACCTCTCCTCCTGTTTTGTAGCCATTGTAGATGTCCTGCTACATTCACCACCAAACGTACTAGGTCCCGCAAATGGTACAACCAAGCGCAGGACTATGGTCTGTCCCACGGTCACACAAACGACCTACCTCATAGCACAACCAGCGACTGCTGCTCCAACAACACCACCTACCAGGTGGTGGACAACACAAGCAACACCTTTCATAGGGGTCGCCCCAACGGCACTACCTATGGATCATGTCGCTACCCCTGCCATGCCACAAATAGGAGCTGCCTCAGCAACTCCCCAACTGTCTGCATCATCTTTGGGTCTAGATCAAGCATTCTAGCTTATCCAGACCCTTACTGAGAAAATTAAATGCCTCAAGGTTGCTGATTTTGACATAGTATAGGTAATGGACTTTTACCAAGATGATCCCATTAGCTCGGCAGTCCCCACACTGAATTTACCCCTTGGGATGTCACTTCCCCATTTCACGAAATACAACGGGGAGATCCCAATGCTCATCTTTTCACATTTAGATTTGAATCCCTTCTTTTGCAACAATGGCTGCATACAATCATCCGCGTCTTTGCTATATCTCTGACGGGAACAGCCCTGGACTAGTACTACACGCTTCCATGCTCCTCCATCTCAACCCTAGAGGAGTTCCTAACCCAGTTTGTAATGCATTTCAAGTATAACTTGAGACCAGAAGTTACACTGGATCAACTAATGAATGTGAAGCAAGATCCACTAGAGCTAGTCTAGAAGTTCATCCAACAATGGAGCGCTACCCTTAATGAGATCCGCGAGCCCATCGTGGAGGCCCATTTGATGGCAGTCTTTAAGGGTGCAGTGAATGACTTCATCAAGTCCAAATTGTACTACCTCACTCCTCGGACTCTTAGTCAGGATTTCGCCCAAACAAAGAGCATACAAGATGCGGCTGAGGTAACCAAAGACCCGGCTTATGTTGCATACAAAAACACATTTGCAAAGAAGGACAAGGGAAAGGCTGCAACAGCCACAATGGCCACTATGGCAAAAGAAGCCAAGCCCAACAACAGCAACAACAACAACAAGAAGGTGGCTGCACCAGTGCCTAACCCCGTGTCGAAACAGGGTAATGCACCTCAACCCTCTGCATCTACATCCAAAGCATCCACACCCCCTAAGCCAAACTTTGAGTGTAAAGATCGCTCTAAGTATACCCCATTTCCCATTAAGCCTTTAGAACTCCTAAAGCAATTACTGGTGGTGGGGTACATCCAACACAAGCATATGTCAGAGGAGGGAGTTAAAAAATATTAACGGTAGTGCTAACTTCGTAGGAACCCCTCTTTGGCCTTGCTCAATGAGTCGCCAATTCCTAAGAATTTCATATTGGAGCGGTTCTATGACTACCATCAATAGTGTGGTTACGACATGAATTACTACATGGCGTTAAAAGAAGACATCCAAAGAATGATTGATCAAGGGAAATTAGTTCTCGATGAGAGCAACCCAGTACGCCCTGAAAATCAATCTCTGCATGTTTACACGGATCCTCTTAATGCCAATAATGTTGGTTACATCATCAACACCATCGACGTTAACAGTAATCGTAAACCACTCTAGCAGCCATTTGTGGTCCGTGTGCCTTAGCATAGTGCATCAGCACCACCAACGGCTAAACAAACTCCACAACAACTGTTTGTCTTGAAAGTTCCTCCCTAGACATCTACCCTTACAGCCCCTATTAGCAAGACTGCACCACAACCGCACCCATTAACACCATTAGCACCGTTTGTCATCAGGGGGCCAAGTCACTCAACCATCCCCACCTCATATAAGACAGCACCATAGCCTTCTCATCCAAAGAGATGAGAAGAACGTTTGAAAGGTGAGGTGTCAACAGAATGTACCGCTTCAAGTACTTCTAAACCTACGCCCTCATCCTCTGCATCTACGTTCCTGTTGCCGAAAGATGATGTTGCTACATGTACACGGTCGTCACCACCTCACCCAAAAGGGTCTAATCCCAGACCCGAAACTGTCCCTCCTCGCAAAATTCATCTCTTGGGATGAATGGAAGAGCAAAAAAGTAGTAAACTAGGAAGGTGGCCCTGACCTTTTAAGCACTCTTACTTAGGTCAAGCAAGCTCTAAAATAGAAAAATACAATGATGAGCCTGTATGACTTGATTATGACTTCTACCACACACCGTGAGGCTCTAGTTCGCATGTTAACATCAAAACCAGTTGACGAGAACATGCCAGCAGAGGAAAAAGTAATCCACTTAGTGATGCTTCCTTCTATGCCTACAGAACCAAAGTCGTCCCAACTGACTTTTTGCGACAATTTCATTAGGGAAGACCCCAAGAAGGGTCAGGTGACTACAACACCTCTCTTCATCACAATTCGGGTTGGTCAACAGATTTCTGAAGGATACACGTTGATGATGGGGTTGCTACAAACATTATCCCATTCCCTATAGTCGATAAACTAGGTTTGGTTGACCAGATCAGACCCACGACAACGTCATGCTTAAAGTCGTTCAACGGAGCATGGGTCGTGGTGAAAGGCATAGTCCACATTGACTTTGTGGTAGGGGACTAGTTCCCTACCAATGCAACATTCATTGTGGTGGAAGAGATGCCCGGGTTTAACTTGATCTTGGGGAGGTCATGGTTAGCACAACTTAGGGCAGTCTCTTCGCCCATACATCAGGAGATCCATCTACCCTATGCAGATAGGGAGGTGGTAATCCATGGCGACAAGGTAGCAACTCAAGCTATAAATAATTTGGACATGGAGTAGGGTTCAAAAGTTATCACCTCTGAGAATGAGGTGCCTATCTCTGTCAACACTGACTGTTTAGCAAAGGAGCTGGCCCAACACGCTGGCTCAGAAAATGAAAATGCATGGGCCGAGTTGCCCTTCAAAGCGGAGGACAACGATACAGATGAATGTCCTAGTAGAGCATCTCAGCCTTACACCTCGCCTAATCCATGATAGGTTAAGAAGCAATTATGCATAGTGTAGCAACCCCACAATTTCATGCCCAGTTGGCATTCTTTGTGCATTGACCATCTTTTTGTTTTGCATCCATCTGTCTACGCTAGGTACACCAATTAGCTTTTCTCTAAACTGTTAGCATATCCTCTGTTTACCACCATGGCCCAAAATTTCCTAAAACTATATTTTCCCATGGCCCAAAACAGCCTAAAACTATATTGCACTATGGCCCGAAATGGCCTTGAAACACCACTAATTTTGGCCTAACACTTTGAAACGAGAACAACTCAAGCCCTTTCGAGCATTTGGGAAGCAAAAATTTGACTAAGGCATGTAACTCATGCTCAGCTTGTCAAGCTAGCTTGCTCTCAATGTGAGCAACTCCAATAGCTTCAAAATCAAGTAAAAAATGGTCTAAATATGAGGGTGCAAGTCATCCTCAAGGGCCACTAATGTCCACTCCAAGTTTCAACATTTGGAATTCAAATTTTAGGACAAATTGTACACATTTTCTCACTCACATTGATGGTCATACTGAGGTCACGTTGGCAGCGTGAGTACAGCGTGAGTAACTCTAAGAAGTCTCAAAACTGAGTTGAAATGATTTTATTCCAAGGTGCAAGTCATCCTCAGGGTTCATTACTGACAAGTTCAAGTCCCAGCCTCTAGAATTCCATATTTCAAGTCCAAAATTGTAAGTTTTTGCAGCTCACGCTGTGGTCACGTTGGCAACGTGAGTCCAGTGTGAGTCACCAAAAGTGGTTTGAAACAAGGCATATCCAAGCTTAATTTTTGACTTACAGATCACTCTCAAGGTCAACCACAGTCAGGAAATTGATGTACTCAAGAAACAGGCTTCAAAAAATTAAAATTTGGTGTGAAATATGTCATTTTTTGGCTCACTCACGCTAAGGTCAGCTGGCAGCATGAGTGCCGATTACGCTTAGTCAAAAGCATGCTAGACACACATTGAGAACATGCCAAGAAAAAATCAACTCACACTGGAAGTCCTGGTGAAACAAATATGCCTTAAATAGCCACAAAACCACTCAAATGAACATCCTGCAGCAGTCAATTTAGGAACCAAGAAGTTCCAAGCAAGCTGGAGTCAATCTCTCTTGTTGTACATTATCATTTTCATTGTAAATTTTCATCATTTGTGACCTTGCTAAGCTCTTATGCTCGAAATTGTATGTGCTTCCATGAGCGTAAGCTAGCTTGAGTAAGCTAACACATACTATAAGATACAGTGCATCCGGTGAAGAACGTAGCCTGGCCATGTGTGTCCAACTCACACACATCTATCCATCAAACACATGTCACATGATCTGTTTTCCTCTCATCTCTCAGTCGTTGATTCCATTTATGAATTCTACACCTAAGCCTAGCCAGACCTTATAAATACCCTATCAATTCACATAAACAGGGTTGGCAATTTTGGAGGTTGACGACTTAGGAAACACTACCTGGTAACTTTTGGACGCTCGGGCGCACCTGACTCCTAGCATCTAAGCACCTGCAAGCATATCATCCCAGGGCTTAGCACTTGACTTACCATCCACACGCGCAACCACGCTTTGACCGGTGCATACTTATTCTAAGCAATACAATACAATTTATTTTTTCCTTCCATTATATTGTTTACTCTGTTTTACATTCAATTTATGTTTTGTTCGCAATACTGGTTTGTATACGATCTGTTTGCAGTTTGTGCGTCACTATTTACATTTTGAACACTAGTTACGATAACCCCAGTGTAAGCCATAGCTTATGTTCGTGGAAGTCCTTAGTTGATTTGTGTGTAGACTATCCAAGGTACTCTGCATTCGTTTTTCTTTTCTAGCTTGCCCTCACGCAAAGGCAGGGTCAGCTATGTCTATTTGGTGATCTCTCGATGTTTGTTTTTCCCTTCCAGCCTTACATCGATGATTTTGGTCAATACAGTAAATTGGCGCTAGAAGGAGGGTTGAACTTGTTTACCATCTTGTAAAAACGTTGATCACATTACCTGTTCAAATGTTGTGCAAAACCAAAACTAAGGACCATCTTGTCAAGCTAGCTTACACACGCTCAGCTTAACCTGATCACACTAACCCAAGTTACTCACGCCAGCTTGACAACTTACTCATGACAACTTACTCACCCCTGGCGTGTCAAGCCAGCTTGCTCATGCTCTGGGCTTGCTCACGCTTTGATAACTCACATTGGGTTGTAACTCATGCTTCGCTTGCTACGGTAACCTTACGCTACTATAGTGTTTTGTAGTTGCTACAGTGATCACGCTAGGTTCTAACTCACACTCATGTTGTGTACACACATTGCCATACTCACGCTCCGCTTGCTATAGTAACCTTACGCTGCTACAATGTTTTGCGATTGCTACAGTGGTCACGTTGGGTTCTAACTCATGCTCACGCTGTGTACACATGCTGCCATACTCACGCTCTGCTTGCTACAGTAACCTTATGCTGCTACAGTATTTTGTGATTGCTACAGTACTCACATAGCTACAATGCCACTACAGTACTACTACAGTACCGCTACAATGTTTTTTCAACAAAAACACACAAAACACATCCATTTCAAAGCCGAATTCATCGCAATTCGCACCTAATTTCAAGCTGATCTAAGTACTGACCACCATCAACATGGATCACCTTGTCCAATACATACAATACACACAACATAATGATTTCAAGATGACTTTCTATTATTCGAGATCTTCATCCAAGTACGAGTACGAGTTTGCGACCCTTCCTGAACTTGATAGCCCTTGGGGCCTTGCCTCCTCAAAAAAATCACAGCACTTGGAGCACACACACAAGGCATTTTCTTCACAATCTACATACATTGGGGCCCAACCCCAAGTGACACAAGTACCTTATGCCTAGGCTGGGGCCATGCCTCAACCTCCCCAACCTCAACCCAACATTTACACAGGCACCACATGTGCCATGCCTGTTTCACCAATGTTTCAGGCACCTGCTCATCATCCGTCTGGGATGAAGTTAAACTATCCATGGCCTGGTATGACCTTAAATTACCAACACACGTTTAGTATAACGTTAAACTACCAACAACTGTTTGCCATGACATTAAACTCGCAAAGCCCATAACTGGTGATCCAACCCTTCACCGCACAACCTATGAGAATCCAGTCAACAGAACCAGCTGGTGAATCTATGAGTTAGGAACAAGTGTCCCAACTCATCTAGACTCTGATAGAGGAAATCAACCAGCTTAAGGCTACCTCCTCAGACACACCTAAGGTGGTGAACTTTTATCGTGATGATCCAATCTATCCTACGGTCCCACCCCTTACACTACCTATGGGCTATTCATTGCCACATATGATAAAATAAAATGATCATGGTGATCCCAATGCACATATCATCACATTCCACATAGAAGCCATCACGTTGCACTCCTGGCCACATGTCATTCTACGCCTCTTTCCCCTGTCGCTCACTGGCAAAGCTCTAGATGGGTACCGTGTCTTACCTTGAGCTTCCATCACATCCCTCGAGGACCTCATACACCAGTTTGTGACACTCTTTAGATACAACATCAGACCTAAAGTGACAATTGACAAGCTCCTCCACATCAGACAAGGACCTCTGGAGCCCATACTACCTTTCCTCCAGTGATGGAGTGCCACAGCCAATGAAATGCATGAGCTGATCGCAGAGACACATCTCTTGGCAATCTTCAAAGGTGCAGTCAATGACTTCATCAAGTCCAAATTGCTCTACTAGGCTTCAAAGTCTCTTACCTAGGGCTTTGACCAAGCAAGGGGCATCGAAGAGGCAGCAAGAGCAAGCAATGACCCAGCTTATGTGGCCTATAGAAAACAACATGCTTGCAAGCAAAACACAATAGTAGCAATAGTGGCCACAAGCACGAAAGCAACCAACTAGGGCCTAATAGCTAAGTAGCCCAAAGCCTCAACTAAAAAAATGGGCAATTCTTGCACCAACTCACCTACATCGACAAGGGCCACCCCAAGGCTCAACTTTTAGCATAAGGACTGTTTGAAGTATACACCACTACCGATGCAA
Organism: Gnetum montanum; assembly: GCA_015680685.1. Classification (NCBI taxonomy): domain Eukaryota; kingdom Viridiplantae; phylum Streptophyta; class Gnetopsida; order Gnetales; family Gnetaceae; genus Gnetum; species Gnetum montanum. The sequence continues at coordinate 326,530 of MNCI01002796.1, read as the reverse complement.
CCCTCTGAACTACTAGAGCAACTCTTGAAAGCCAAGCAAATCCAACACAAAAATGTATCAGTGATTACTCTTCAAAAACATGATAGGTACTGTGAACAACTAAGGAACCCCACATTAGCAATACCAAATGAGCCCCCAGTCCCATAACATTTTAAATTGGACCAATACTGTCATTACCATCAATTGGCTGGTCATAGTACAAACAACTGTCATGCTTTGCAAGATGACCTGCAGAGAATGATAGAACAAGGCCAATTGGTGATCGACACAACATGTCAATCCAACACAAACGCTACCTCCTATGTCATAAATTCCATTAGCATAGGTGGCAAGCCCAAACCTATGCAACAACCTTTTGTGATCTATGTGCCTCCTAACAAGGCAAGGGTCCCCTCCACCTCCACAAGCAAGAGGCCTCCCTTTGTTATCAAAGTGCCACCTTAGGCACCTGCAACACCCTTTGTGGTTAAAGTTCTGAACCAACTGACTACTAAGATGTTAAATTGCCATGACGCAACAACAACAACTACTAGGAGACCTTTTGTCATCAAGGTACCACAATGAGTTGGTCATACAACGACTCCTAAAACAACTCTTGAGCCATCCTTTATCATAAGGGTGCCACAACCTGATGGCCCCTCACCTACCCGAAGCCCAACAGTGGGCAACATCTAGATCACTCCTCTCTCGAGGGTCGATCCCACTAGCAACCCAGGTAGGCTCATCAAATGGCAACACAAGAGGGCAAATGAGCACCTCGCAACCCCCATGGCTGAAGAAAAGGCCACAACTAGCAAGCAACAACCAAGCACTGGGGCCCCTATCCCCAAGCAGGCCAAGAAAACCAAGCGCAATTCCCTTTCCCAAGAGATCTATCTTTCAAGCCACATGAAGGAAATTAAGGCCAACACAACGGCTAATGATAAGGACTTTGTAGCTACACTAACCTAGGTGAAGCAAATGCTCAAGCAAAAGAATACAACGTTGAGCTTGTATGACCTAGTCATGACTTCATCTACTCACTGCCAAGCATTGGCCAAGATCTTGGCCATCATTCCTATTACAGAAGACATCCTTGCAAATGAGGCATCCATCTGTGCAACAATGCTGGTCCCTACACCATAAGAATTGGGTTCGACAACCCTAGTCTTTTGTGATGATGCAGTGAAAGTCAACCTCGAATGAGGGAAAGTTACTACAGCTCCCCTGTCAATTAGCGTATGTGTTGGGCAATGCACCATCCGTAGAGTTCACATCGATGATGGTGCAATAACAAATGTAGTCTTGTACTCCATCATCAACAAGCTAGGCCTGGCATATGAAATCATTCCAACCAAAACCACATGTCTAAAATGCTTCAACAGATCATGTGTCAGAGTCAGGGGTACAATCAACTTAGCCTTTGTGGTAGGAGAGCAATTCCCCACTAGTGCAGATTTCACTGTCGCAGAGGAGATGCTAGGTTTCAACATGATTCTAGGTAGGCCTGGGCTAGCCCAACTAAGGACCATCTCCTCTCCCATCCATTAAGAAATCCACCTTCCATACGAAGGTGGTCAAGTTATCATTCATGGTGATAACACTTCCTCTTCAACTATCCACGACATAAACATGGCACAAGTTTTAGAAGAAGAGTTTCTTAGTGGTACACCTATAACAACCAATGCAGTGCCTAAGGTTAATACACCCAAACGAGTGGTTGAAGCCAATAGCTTTCCAGAGGATCCTCACCCTTGCACACTCCCTAATCAACACCAGATTAAGGAAGGAGACCTAGTCCTTAAGGCCATCCGTGAACATCCAGATAAATTCTCAGCTAACTGGGAAGGGCCTTACTTAGTCACCAAGGCATACAACAATAGAGCATTCAAACTTGCTGACATGGATGAGAATGAGTTTGCTAATCTTACAAATCACCTATACCTGAAATGCTACTATGTCTGATGAACTTGAGGTATGTAATGGTCTTGGCATCACAACCTAAAACTAATACCATAGAACGGTCCTGGCATCACGAACTAAAACTGATACCATAGAATGATCCTAGGGCTATGACTTGAAACTGGAACCACAGAATGTCCTGGAGTCATGATAATAAATCGACACCACAGAGCTCCATCTGGTATGACACTAAACTGCCACATCTATTCACCATGATGTGAAACTAGCATCTAGAGTCCAATAAGACTATAAACTGGTTTTCCTCTTCACAGTTCGCTATGATTATAAATTAGCAATGCACCGTCTGCTACGATGCTAAATTGACACTATCCAAAGGGTTATGATGTGAAACTAACTTGCAACAATTTTCTAAGACTATAAAATGGCAACATCATCAACAACTAGGCAATAGTTGAAAAGATATGTTGCTGCAATCGGCTGTACCTATTCCACAAAGACTTGCTACATAATTTATCTCATGGACCCTAATGAAGTTGATGTTGTTCATGATTCTATCTGCCTTGAAAATTACACATAGTGGCTCCATCTCCTTGGTTTTCTTCAAGTTTAAAGTGCTTAGTTAACCGATTCGTTTGTGGTTTTTTTATCTTCTTTGAGTTATGTTTGCAGGATGACATGCTTGAGGTGTTCGTGCATAGATGCACTTCATCGTGACGACAAGGTATCACATTCTTCTTGACACACGCAACTGGGTTAATCAATCCGTTCATAAGTACATTCCCAATTCTTGATGCATTCCTTATTCCCCACCATGTGCACCCTATCCTATTCAATTATACCCCTGGATATGTTCTACTCACCCCAAAACTCTTGATACATTGTTGCACACTGTGATTCTCTAAGCGGTTGTAACGTAAAACACAGTACATGGTACATGATACAAAATGCGAGTGCATGAGCATGAGCACAACACTAAAAGCAAGCTCTTTCAAAAATACCCAAAAGAAAAAAAAAGAAAAAAAAAACAAAAAGGATCAAAAAGAAAAATTCATAGAAAAGGTCTTCATGATCCCGTTGACATCGTGCACCAAAGACTATTGGCTATTCTCATACAAGCCCTAAGCGAGAAGGCGATTGTCTTGGAAAAATAGTTACCCTCGTGTTTCAAATGATCATGTTGCACATCATTGCATGGCTTTACAATAGGCTCCTATAAACACTCTACAAGAGTCCCGTTTCTCCAAAGAATGTACTTCCTATGTCTTGGTTCCGAGTCTACTGAAAACCGGCTACCAACAAGAACTAAAGATATGGCTTGTTCATGTGAGGACATTCCTCTCCCACGATTCCAACAATAATTATAACCCTTGATTAACTCCTAATTCCATGGTTACAACCAATCCCCCTACATATTGAACTACATTTTTCCAATCTCATGTACTTTTGAACACGGTGCGATGACATCCAGTCAAGGGTCGACGATTAATGCTTGGTACTTGGTTGTGCATGGTGTTTTGCACTTCTTTGTTAATGCCTCTTGGGTGGATTCTTTCAAACATCAACAAAGAGGTACCAATGAAACACCACTAATTTTGGCCTAACACTTTGAAATGAGAATGACTCAAGCCCTTTCAAGCATTCGGAAAGCAAAAATTTGATTAAGGCATGTAACTCATGCTCAGCTTGTCGAGCTAGCTTGCTCTCAGCATGAGCAACTCTAATAGCTTCAAAATAAAGTCAGAAATGGTCCAAGTCTGAGGATGCAAGCCATCCTCGAGGGCCACTGATGTCCACTCCAAGTTTTAGCATTCGAAATTTAAATTTCGGGACAAATTGTATACATTTTCTCACTCACGCTGATGGTCACGCTAAGGTCATGCTGGCAACATGAGTACAATGTGAGCAACTCTAAGTCTTAAAATTGAGTTAATTGATTTGATTTCAAGGTGCAGATAATCCTTAGGGTTTATTATTGACAAGTTCAAGTCCCAGCCTCCATAATTCCAGATTTCAAGTCCAAAATTGCAAGTTTTTGCAACTCACATTGTGGTCACGCTACACTCATGCTAGCAATGTGAGTCCAGCATGAGTCACCAAAAGTGGTTTGAAACAATGCATATCCAAGCTCAATTCTTGACTTGCAGATCACTCTCAAGGTCAACCATAGTCAAGAAATTGATGTACTTAAGAAATAGGATTCAGAAAATCAAAATTTGGTGTGAAATATGTCATTTTTAGCTCACTCACGCTGAGGTCACGCTGGCAGCTTAAGCACAACGTGAGTGCCGATCATGCTCGGTCAAGAGCATGCCAGACACATGCTGAGTACACGCTAAGAGAAAATCAACTCACGCTAGAAGTCTTGGTAAAACAAAGATGCCTCAAACAGCCACAAAACCACTCAAATCAACATCCTGTAGCAGTCAATTTAGGAACCGAGAAGTTCCAAGCAAGCCGAAGTCAATCTCTCTTGTTGTACATTATCATTTTCATTGTAAATTTTCATCATTTGTGACCTTGAGAAGCTCTTATGCTCGAAATTTTATGTGCTTCCATGAGTGTAAGCTAGCTTGAATAAGCTAACACACGCTGTAAGATACAGTGCATTCGGTCAAGAACGTAGCCTGCCCACATGCATCCAACTCACACATAACTGTCCATTAGATATGTGTCACATGATCCATTTTCCTCTCATCTCTCAGCTGTTGATTCCATCTATGAATTCCGCACCCAAGCCTAGCCAAACCTTATAAATACCCTATCAATTCACATAAACAGGGTTGATAATTTTGGAGGTTGATGGCTTAGGAAACATTTCCTGGCAAGTTTTGGATGCTTAGGCGCACCTGACTCCTAGCATCCAAGCACCTGCAAGCATATCACCCTGGGGCTTAGCACTTGACTTGCCATCCACACACGCAACTACGCTTTAACCGATGCACACTCATTCTAAGAAATACAATACAGTTCATTTTTGCCTTCCATTATATTGTTTACTCTCTTTTACATTCAGTTTACATTTTGTTTGCAATACTGTTATGTATACGATCTGTTTGCATTTTGTGCGTCACTATTTCCATTTCGAACACCAGTTACAATAACCCCAATGTAAGCCATAGCTTATGTTTGGGGAAGTCCTTGGTTGATTTTTGTGCAGAACATCCAAGGCACTTTGCCTTCGTTTTTCTTTTCCAGTTTGCCCTCACGTGAAGGCAAGGTCAGCTGTGTTTGTTCGATGATCTCTCGATGTTTTTTTTTCCCTTCCAGCCTTACATCGATGACTTCAGTCAGTACAGGCCTAAAACTACACTATTATCCCATGGCCCGAAATGGCCTAAAACTAGCCATGGCCAAAAATAGCCTAAAACTATATCGTGCCATGGCCCAAAATGGCCTAAAACTACGCCATTATCCCATGGCCTGAAATGGTCTAAAACTAGCCATGACCCAAAATAGCCTAAAACTATGTTGCACTATGGCCTGAAATGGCCTAAAACTAAAGCGAAAACCATAGAAATCAATTGCATAAATAACATACATAACGCATAGACTAGAGTAGCATCAATCTTGCCAAAATCATTTTTTTTCATTTAAAACTCTGCTTAGACAATATTTGCAACAGTCTCACAAAAACACAAAAATACAAAAACAAAAAAAGAATCAAGAGCTCTACAGTCATGTGTTATCTTCCCCTTCATCGTTTCCCTTTGCACCGTCGTCTTCTACTACATCATCATTTCCATCCTCTAGGGGCCTTGCTTCTTCATCTAGAACCTACATCATAGAAACAAAGTAGTTAGCTAGAGTTACATGTAAAATCTAGAAAAGCATAAACTATTGCATCACGGAAAGTGATTAACCTAAGATAGCCCTACGTCTATCTTGAAGGGTATGCAGTTCAATCCGAGCTCAAGGAGGTGCCAGACCTCCCTTTGTTATCAAAGTGCCACCTTAGGCACCTGCAACACCCTTTGTGGTTAAAGTTCTGAACCAACTGACTACTAAGATGTTAAATTGCCATGACGCAACAACAACAACTACTAGGAGACCTTTTGTCATCAAGGTACCACAATGATTTGGTCATACAATGACTCCTAAAACAACTCTTGAGCCATCCTTTATCATAAGGATGCCACAACCTGATGGCCCCTCACCTACCCGAAGCCCAACAGTGGGCAACATCTAGATCACTTCTCTCTCGAGGGTCGATCCCACTAGCAACCCAGGTAGGCTCATCAAATGGCAACACAAGAGGGCAAATGAGCACCTCGCAACCCCCATGGCTGAGGAAAAGGCCACAACTAGCAAGCAACAACCAAGCACTGGGGCCCCTATCCCCAAGCAGGCCAAGAAAACCAAGCGCAAGTCCCTTTTCCAAGAGATCTATCTTTCAAGCCACATGAAGGAAATTAAGGCCAACACAACGGCTAATGATAAGGACTTTGTAGCTACACTAACCTAGGTGAAGCAAATGCTCAAGCAAAAGAACACAACGTTGAGCTTGTATGACCTAGTCATGACTTCATCTACTCACTGCCAAGCATTGACCAAGATCTTGACCATCATTCCTATTACAGAAGACATCCTTGCAAATGAGGCATCCATCTGTGCAACAATGCTGGCCCCTACACCACAAGAATTGGGTTCGAAAACCCTAGTCTTTTGTGATGATGCAGTGAAAGTCAACCTCGAATGAGGGAAAGTTACTACAGCTCCCCTGTCAATTAGCATATGTGTTGGGCAGTGCACCATCCGTAGAGTGCACATCGATGATGGTGCAATAACAAATGTAGTCTTGTACTCCATCATCAACAAGCTAGGCCTGGCATATGAAATCATTCCAACCAAAACCACATGTCTAAAATGCTTCAACAGATCATGTGTCAGAGTCAGGGGTACAATCAACTTAGCCTTTGTGGTAGGAGAGCAATTCCCCACTAGTGCAGATTTCACTGTCGCAGAGGAGATGCTAGGTTTCAACATGATTCTAGGTAGGCCTTGGCTAGCCCAACTAAGGACCATCTCCTCTCCCATCCATTAAGAAATCCACCTTCCATACGAAGGTGGTCAAGTTATCATTCATGGTGATAACACTTCCTCTTCAACTATCCACGACATAAACATGGCACAAGTTTTAGAAGAAGAGTTTCTTAGTGGTACACCTATAACAACCAATGCAGTGCCTAAGGTTAATACACCCAAATGAGTGGTTGAAGCCAATAGCTTTCCAGAGGATCCTCACCCTTGCACACTCCCTAATCAACACCAGATTAAGGAAGGAGACCTAGTCCTTAAGGCCATCCGTGAACATCCAGATCGACAAGCTATGCTTTCTCATATCTCATCTTCTCATGGCAAGGAGTCAAGCCTTACAACCATCTAAATGGAGATGAGGAAGATGACTTTGCCACCCAATCTAAGCATAAGGATTCATACCATACTATCAGTCCTCACGCTTATACAAAACCATTATTTCAACCCTTCCTAGCAGAAACTATGCTTTCTCCTTCATCCACATACACTCGAGGATTGGCTTCTCAATAAGAAGTACTAGCTTCCACATCCACTCATTACATACCATAGGTACAAACCCATAGGGCACCTCTGACTACTTCAACACAACACGTTCAGGGGATTACCTCACAACCTATGGTTGTGTAGTGGGCTTCACTAGCTATTCAATAGCACCAACCAACTTACTACAGCATACCACATCCTATGATTCCATATCTGAATGTTGTTTCACCACAACAATAATCAACAATCCAACAGGCTCCCTTTCTACAAACAATACAACAGTCAAACTACTATCAATCGCAATCCATTCAACCCATCGGTTTGCCTACCACCCAAGAGTGGGCAGACATGAGACAAATGATGCACATGTTAACTGAAGAGGTAAAGCACCTTAAAATGGCAAACACTAAGGAAATCAAGGTGTTGGATTTCTACCAAGATGACCCAATCCACCCTTCAAGTCCACCATTAACCTTGCCAAAAGAAATCCCACTACCTCAACTAACAAAGTATAATGGAGAGGGAGATCCAAATGCCCACCTAGTGACATTTCGAATAGAATGTCTCCTACTTTAGGCCTGGCCTCATGCAATTCTGTGAGTTTTCGCTATGTCCTTAATGGAAAAAGCCTTAGACTAGTACCGTGCCTTACCTTGTAACTCCATATTCTCTCTAGAGGATTTGTTACATCATTTTTTCACCCATTTCAAGTATAATCTAAAGCCTGAAGCCACACTGGATAGTTTAATTCAAATTAAACAAGCACCTTTAGAGCCAATGCAGAAATTCATCCAAAGATGGAGTGCGGCCCTGAATGAACTCCACAAACCCATACCTGAGACATACTCGCTCACCATTTTTAAAGCTACTGTGAATGGCTTCATTAAGTTGAAACTCTATTATTTGAGTTCTTGTACTTTGAGTCAAGCATTCGCACAAGTCAAAAGCATAGAGGAGGTAGCACAATTAAGCAATGATCTAGCTTATGTGGCCTACAAAACCCAACATGCTTGTAAGAAAAACACAACAATAGCAACGATGGCCGCAAGCACAAAAGCAATCAACTGGGGCCCAACAGCTAAGCAACCTAAAGCCCCAGCTAAAAAAGCTGCCAACTTTGACGCCAACTCACCTACATCGATAGGGGCCACCCCAAGGCCCAACTTTTAGCACAAGGACCACTCAAAGTATATACCATTATCGACGCAACCCTCTCAACTATTGGAGCAACTCCTGAAAGCTAGGAAAATCCAACACAAACACATGTCGGAGATTAACAACCAAAAACATGACAGGTATTATGAATTACTAAGGAACCCCACACTAGTAGTACCAAATGAGCCCTTGGTCCCACAACACTTTAAGTTGGACCAATATTTCCATTACCATCAAATGGTCAGTCACAGTACAGACAACTGTCATGATTTACAAGATGACCTACAGGGAATGATAGAGCAAGGCCAACTAGTGATCGACATGGCGAATTAATCGAACACAGACAATGCCTCCTATGTCATAAACTCAATTAGCATAGGTGGCAAGCCCAAACCTGTGCAACAACCTTTTGTGATCCATGTGCCTCCCAGCAAGGCAAAGGTCCCATCTGCCTCCATAAGCAAGAGGCCTTCCTTTGTTATCAAAGTGCCACCTCATGTACCCACAACACCCTTTGTGGTCAAGGCTCCACAACGTTTTTCCTCTAAGATGTTAAATTGGCATGACTCATCCGCTAAGACATTAAACTGGCATGACTTATCCGCTAAGACGATAAACTAGCATGACTCATTCGCTAAGATGTTAAACTAGCCTAACGCAACAACAAAAATTGCTAAGCAACCTTTCATCATAAGTGTGCCACAATGAGATGACCCATCACCTACTCAAAGCCCAACAGTGGGCAACATCTCGATCCCTCCTCCTTCAAGGGTTGACCCCACTAACAACCCAGGTAGGTCCACCAAATGGCAACGCAAGAAGACAAATGAGCACCTCACAACCCCCATGGTCGAAGCAAGTGCCACAACCAGCAAACAACAACTGAACACTAGAGCCCTTATCCCCAAACAAACTAAGCCAAAGTCCCCTTCGCAAGAGATCTATCTCTCAAACCACATGGAGGAAGTCAAGGCCAATATAATGGCTAATGACAAGGACTTTGTAGCTACACTAACCTAGGTAAAAGAAATTCTCAAGAATAAGAACATGACGTTTAGCTTGTACGACCTGGTCAAGACCTCACCTGCTTAGGGCCAAGCATTGGCCCAGGTCTTGGCCTCCATTCTTGTTACAAAGGTCATCCCTACAAATGAGGCATCCATCTGTGCAATGATGTTACCTCTTACACCACAAGAATTGGGTTCAACAACTTTAACCTTTTGTGATGATGCAGTCAAAGTCAACCCCAAACGAGGGGAGGTCACTACGGCTCCACTATCCATTAGCATTTTTGTCAGACAGTGTACCATCTGCAGGGTACATGTTGATGATGGTGCAACAACAAACATAGTCTTGTACTCCTTCATCGACAAGCTAGGCTTGGCAAATGAAATCAAGCTAAGCAAAATCACATGTCTAAAATCTTTCAGTAGATCACATATCACAGTCAGGGGTACAATCAACTTAGCCTTTGTGGCGGAAGAGCAATTCCCCACTAGTGCAGACTTCACTATCATAGAGGAGATGCCAAGTTTCAACATGATCCTAGGCAGGCCTTGGCTAGCTCAACTAAGGGCCATCTCCTCTCCCATCCACCAAGAAATCCACCTTCCATACGAAGGTGGTCAAGTTATCATCCACGGTGATAATGCTTCCTCTTCAACTATTCACGACATAGACATAGCACAAGTTTTAGAAGAAGAGTTTCTTGGTGGTACACCTATAACAACCAACGTAACGCTTAAGGCTAACAAGCCCGAACGAGTGGTTGAAGCTGACAGCCCCCCAGAGGATCCTAAACCTTGCATGCTCCCTAATCCATGTCTGGTTAGGAAGCAACTACATGACCAAGACCTTCCCTTGGCCAAAAATGTGGGTGCCTACCTACCCTTTGCCATGCATTTTTGACTTTTTTTTTACATTGTACTAGCCTATGCATTTACATTTTTCCCACTCACTTAGATCATGCATTTTTCTTTGTTTACACATTCATCAACTTAGTTTACACATTGCATTTAAAAAACATCAAACATAAAAACATAAAACTATAGAAACACATGGCCTGAGAAGGCCTTAAACTAGCATACGGCCCGAAATGGCCTAAAACTATCACTTTTTTGCATTGCTTTTCTTTCATTCATACATTCTAACTCCATGTACGATAGGTGTCTCTTGATGTTGTTTTCTTCCTAGTTGATTTTTGCAGGATCTCGCAGGCATGTAGCATGACCATGCATGCAGCATCACACTTTACATAAGAAAGGTAAGCATTAGTCCACTATGACTATAAACTGGCACATACAGTTCACTATGACTATAAACTGGCACAGAACAGTCCTGGCATCATGACTTAAAACTGATACATAGAATAGTCTTGGCATCATGACTTAAAACTGATACCATAGTGCTCTATCTGGTATGACTCTAAACTGTCACATCCATCCGTCATGATGTGAAACTAGCATCCAAAGTCCACTAAGACTATAAACTGGCTTGCCTCTTCACAGTCTGCTATGACTATAAACTAGCAATGCACCGTCCACTACGACGCTAAACTAGCACAGTCCAAAGGGTTATGACATGAAACTAACCCGTAATAGTCTGCTAAGACTATAAACTGGTGAAATCACCAACAACCAAGCAAAATTTGAAAAGATCTATTGTTGCGATTGGCTATTCATGTTCCATAAAGACTGGTTGCATAATTTGTCTCATGGACCCTAATGAGACTGGTGCTGTTCATNACATCCCCTTTTTCCCATCATGCCCCCTTATCCTATTCAACTACATCCCCTAGATACATTGCATTCCACTCAGTTCAAAACTCTTGATACACTGTTGCACACTGTGACTCTCTAAGCAGTTGCAATGCAAAACACAGTACACAGTACATGATGCAAAATGCAAGTGCTCAAACATGAGCACAACACTAAAAGCAAGCTCTTTAGAAAGGACCCAAAAGAAGAAAAGAAAATATCAAAAAAAAGAAAAATAAAATAAAATAAAAGAAAAAACAAACAAAAAGAAAAGGAACAAAAAGGGTCAAATAGAGAAATACACAGAAAAGGTCTTCATGACCTCGTTGCCATCATAAACCAAAGACTATTGGCTATTCTCATACAAACCCCAGGTGAGAAGGCAATTGTCTTGGAAAACAGTTACACTCGTATCTCAAAGAGATCATGTTGCACATCATTGCATGGCTTTGGATGTTTACAACAGGCCCCATAAACACTCTATAAGAGTCCTGTTTCTCCAAAGAATGCACTTTCTATGTCTTGGTTCTAAGTCTACTGAAAATCAGCTATTGACAAGGACCAAAGATATAGCTTATTCACATGAGAGCATTCCTATCTCATAATTCCAATAGCAATTATATGCCTTGATCAACTCCTGATTTTCCCTAGTTACAACCACTCCCCTTGCATCTTGAACTACACCTCCCCAACCCCATGTACTTTTGAAAATGAAGCGATGACATCCTACCAAGGATCGATAGATAATGCTTGATGCTTGGTTATTCATGGTGTTTTGCACTTCTTTGTCGACACCTCTCAGGTGGATTCCTCTAGACGTCAACAAAGAGGGACGAATGAAACACCACTAATCTTGGCCTAACACTTTGAAACAAGAACAACTCAAGCCCTTTTGAGCATTCAGGAGGCAAAATTTGACTAAGGCATGAAACTCAAGTCCAGCTTGCTCAAGCCAGCTTGATTACACTGTCAAGCTAGCTTGCCCTCAGCGTGAGTAACTCTAATAGCTTCAAAATGAAGTCAAAGATGGCCCAATCTGAAGGTGCAAGCCATCCTCAAGGACCACTGATGTCAACTCCAAGCTTCAACATTTAGGAATTCAAATTTCAGTGTCAAAATCGTAAATTTCCTCACTCATGTTATAGGTCACGTTGCAGGTCACACTGTAGCGTGAGTCCAGCATGACCAACTTTTAGAGCCTCAAAACTAAGTCAAAATGACTTGATTTCAAGGTTCAAGTCATCCTCAGGGTTCACTATTGATAACTATGGGTCCCAACCTCCAGAATGTCAGATTTCAAGCCCAAAATTGCAAGTTTTTGTCACTCACATTGCAAGTCACGCTGCAGCATGAGTCCAGCGTGACCAACTTTTAGAGCCTCAAAACTTAGTCAAAATGACTTGATTTAAAGGGTGCAAGTCATCCTCTGGGTCTGCTATTGAAAAATATGAGTCCCAACCCTCAAAAATTCTAGATTTTAGTTCAAAATTGCAAGTTTTTGAGGTCACATTGTAGGTCATGCTACAGCGTGAGTCCAGCGTGACCAACTTTTAGAGCCTCAAAAATGAGTCAAAATGACTTGATTTCAAGGATGCAAGTCATCCTCAGGGTCTACTATTGACAACTATGGGTCTTAGCCTTCGAAAATTCTAGATTTTAGCTCAAAATTATAAGTTTTTGAGGTCACACTGTAGGTCACGTTGCAAGTCATGCTGCAGCGTGAGTCCAACATGATCTACCATAAATAGCTCAAAACAGGTTATTTTCAACCTCAGTTTCTGACTCTCAAGATCAACCACAGCCAAACNTTATTTTCAACCTCAGTTTCTGACTCTCAAGATCAACCACAGCCAAGTAGTTTTTGCACTCAGGAATCAAGCTTCAAAGTTCAAAATTTGGTGAAAAATTTGCAAGTCTTTGCTCACATTGAGGTCACGCTACAGTGTGAGTGTGGCGTGAGTGTAGCGTGTGCACGCTCAAGTCACACTGAGAAAAAAATCAACTCTGGAAGTTCTTTTCAAGAAAAAACACTCCAAACAGCCATAGAACCACTCGAATTGACACCCTGCAGTAGTCAAGTCATAGATCCAGAAGTTTCAATGGAGCCAGAACCAATTTCTGTTATTATACATTATCATCTCATTGTAAATCTTCATTTGTGGGCTTGTTAAGCCCTCACGGTCTAAATTGTACATGCTTCCTTAGGCTTGAGTAAGCCACACGTTGTAAGATACGATGAACCTGGTTAAGAACATAGCTTTCTCACACATAGCTGCCCATTGGACACGTGTCACGAGATTTGTGTTTCTCTCATCTCACAGCCGTTGATTCTATTCATGAATTCCGTGCCTGAGCCTGGCCCAACCCTATAAATACCCTATCAATTCACATAAATGGGGTTGGTAATTTTTGAGTTAAATGGCTTAGGAAACTTAGACCAGCAATCCTTGGGCGCTCGACACACTCTAACTGATAGCATCCAAGCACTTCTGAAACACATCACATCACATCACATCACATTGCCCCAGGGCCTGACGCTTGACCTGCCATCTACATGTGCAGCTACGCTTTGAGCGGTGCACATCTTTTCTAAGCAATACAATACAGTTTGTTTTGCCAACCATTATTTCTGTTTACTCTGTTTTATATTCAGTTTACATTTCGTTTACAATACCATTTCTGCATGTGTTTCTGTTTACATTTCGTACTTGTTGTTTACGTTTTAAAACATCAGTTACGATAACCCCAATGCAAACCATAGTTTACGCTCGAGGAAGTCCTTGGTTGATTTGTGTGTAGACCATCCAAGGCACTCTGCCTTCGTTTAATTTTTCAGCTTTCCCTCAGGTGAAGGTAAGGTTAGCTATGTCTTCCCAATGATCTTTTGGTGTTTGTTTTCCTTCCAGCCTTACACCAATGATTTAGGTTAGTACACCTGGGAGCCATCATTTTGATTGCCGATTCTTTCTTGCTTACTACACTAAATCGCCTTGCTCTTAGATGGCATAATCGCTCTACGCTCTGAATGAAAGCTCTACACTATTACAGTGAAAATGACAAGTTTAATGGGGGTAATCCCCTATTTATAGTTAAAATGGTGAAAAGAAACCTACCATTTTCTCTTCCCAATTAATGAGGGATGCCTCGTATAGCGTAGCACTCCCCCATAGTGTAGCGGCACTGTTTGCATTATGGCAAGTGGGCACAACTAAAAACTTTGACCCACTCTAAACTAGCCATTGGCCTTCACAAAAATAACTAGCTAGATGGTCTGCAAAGACCTTAAACTAGCAGCTTCGAACTTTTGCATCTAGACGGTCCGCAAAGACCTTAAACTAGAAAATTCTAACCCACAGTCTCTATCTCGTTAACGGTCTATAAAGACCTTAAACTAGCAGTTCTAACGCATAGCTTTAATCTTGTTAGCAGTATGCAAAGACCTTAAACTAATACTTTTAATTAGCAAATTTAAGTTGTTAGCAATCCACAAAGATCTTAAACTAGCAGTTTTACGCTTCTGCATTAAGGTGGTCCGCTACGACTTTAAACTGGAAAATTACAAAATCTGTATCATGCTTTATGATTATTTCAATTGTTCACATCTTATTGCTGCTTTGCAAATGCTTACTACGCACTGTTGCTACAAACATGTATCCCTTGAGTAGGCATTCATCTCATTGTGCCAGGTTGAGCGAGAATGACAATGCACCATGATATTTCTTCACCTCTAGCTTTAACAGGTCCACATGGTAAGCTTGCAAGACAACTGAACCTCGAGTCAATAGACTAGGGATCATTAGTAGAAAGCATTATAGCATCCTTAGAAACATCCCTAGACTGGCCTGAAAGTTTGGTCAAAGCCCTAGATTTAGAGGCCGGGGATGTAACCGAGGACCCTCTCATTGAAACACCTGTGACCACATCTAGGGGGAAATAAAAATGTTAAAGCTTAGCTCCCTCCTAGATTCGCAAATGCACAATGATGTAGCCAAAGTGTTGTAGGATAACATCAAAGTATTCACATGGTCTTACAATGACATGCCAGGTTTAGATCCGAGGCTCATATAGCACAACATTATCTTAAATCCATGGATGAAAGCAGTTAAGCAAAAGGCTCGCAAGGTTAAACCAAAGATCACACTGGCCGTACGGGATGAAATCACCAAGCTCTATCAGGCTAGTTTCATCCAGGAAGTTGATTAGTTAGAGTGGGTGTTGTAGTTTCTAAGAAAATGGGAGGAATACAAATCTATATAGACTTCTGGGATCTGAACAAAGCCACGATAAAAGATGATTTCCCATTGCTGAGTATCAATCAAGTCATTAATACTATGGCTGATCATGCTTTGTTATCCTTCATGGACAGTTTCTCCGGCTACAACCAAATTCACATCAACCTAGAGCATCAGTTAGCAACAACCTTCATGATCCCATGGGGTACTTTTTGTTATACTATGATGTCCTTCTGGCTCAAGAATGCCAGAGCAACCTACCAGAGAATCATGACTTACATTTTTAGCGACTACATCCTAGAAACGTTGAACGATTATGTGGATGACATAGCGATCAAATCTAAAGAGGCCACTGATCATCCCAACGATCTAGGTGTAGTTCTCAAGCATTGCCAGATGCATGATTTACGCCTTAACCTAAAAAAGTGTGTCTTTAGGGTGAGAACCGGACGCATGTTAGGGTTTGTAGTATTGGAGGTTGGAATACGAGTGGACCTTGACAAAGTCAAGGCCATAGTTAATCTAGCACCACCTACAAGCCTTAAAGAATTACGTGCGTTACAAGGTAGGGTGCAGTTCATCAAAAGGTTTATAGCAAAGTTGACTGAAAAGTTACATCCCATGCAACATCTACTGAAGAAGGGTGTTAACTTCAAATGGATGACACAATGCCAACAAGCCTTTGACAATCCAAAGAAATAGCTTTTACACCTCCCGACTATGTATCCACCACAGAGAGATAAGTCTTTCTTTGTCTACCTTGCCATCTCAGACACGTCTATCGTGGCACTGTTATGTCAGAGATGAGACAACGGCTTTGATATTCCAGTATATTATCTAAGTCATGCATTGATAGCGTATGAGGCAAAATACAAAGAGGTGGAGAGAAACTACCTTGCTCTAGTCTTTGCATTAAAGAAATGGAGGCACTATCTGTTTCGTAGCAAGGTTAACATCGTTTGCAAGAGCAATGTACTCCAGGCTATCATGAACAATCTGTATGAAAGTAGCAGGATAGCTTGGTGTAAAGCTATAACAGTGGAATTCGATTTGCATTATGTGAGCCAATCATCGAAAAAAGGTCAAGCTATAGCTACGCAACTTACGACCTCACCTGTCGACGATTAGGCAATCATAGATCTCGAATTCCCTAACAATCACGTTAGCACTATCAATGTTTTCCCGTCGCATCTTGAAGCTGCTTTGCATTTTGACAGCACCTTGACCATGCGAGGAGGTAGTGTAGTTGTCATCATCACATTCCCCTATGGGTAAATGTAACCTTTTTCTTATCGTTTTACGTTCCCTTGTACAAACAACGTGGCAGAGTACGAAGGGTTACTTAGGGGTCTTTTAGCAGCCCAAGCATTGAACATTCAACACTTGGCAATTTGCGGAGATTCATAACTTGTTGTGAATCAAGTCACCAAGGTCTACGCCTGCAAGGCTACACACCTACAACCTTACTACGACCTAGAAAAAATTTGGCTTAACCAATTTGCGAGAATGGACGTTCAACACGTGCCATGCAATGAAAACACCGTAGCAAATGCCTTGGCCAACCTAGCATTAAATGTGCCACCACACCTGTTTGCAAGTTTGCAAGTCTGCCAGCTTTGATTACCAAGTGTATAGAGCCTATTACTGAGGTGGTACACGTAGCCTCTATTAGCGCTGCAGGCACCCAGGAGTGGTACGCCAACATTAAAGCCTACTTGCAACATGGCGAGCCCCCAAGCGGATTGACATCTACCTAGAGAGATGTGATCTGCAAGTGTGCTCGGTAATACATGCTCATGGGAGACAATGCCTTGTGCAAACATTCCTATGATGGGATATTACTGGCATGCATAAACGAGGAGCAAGCATAGAAGTTCATTAATGAAGTACACGAGGGACTGTGTGGTGGACACATAGCACCTAGAGCCATGACTACAAAAATCAGACGCCTAGGGTACTACTGGCCTCACATGGAGCGTGATTGCCTAGCCAAAGCCAAAACTTGTGATATGTGCCAAAGATATGCAAATCTTATACATGTTTCACCAACAGAGTTGCATCCAACGTAGATCACGTGGCCTTTCCAGCGATGGGGACTAAACATCATAGGACCTATCACATCAAAGTCTTCCGCAGGGCATAGCTTCATCATCACTGCCACTAAGTATTTTATGAAGTGGGTGGAGGCTATTCCCCTGAGGAAGACTACATCTCAGCAGGTTTTCCACTTCATCTTAGACAACATCGTTATAAGGTTTAGGCTTCCCATAACTATTGTGACAGATAACAGGCCACAATTCAGTAGTGCGGAAACTAAAACCTTCTACAGTAATCTTGGCATCAAGCAGTTGTTCTCCTTGCCATACTACCCACAGGAAAATGGACAAGCAGAGGCTACGAACAAGTCCATCATCAACTTGCTCAAGAAAATGCTTAACAACAACAAGAGGTGATGGCATGAGCAAATCCTCTATGTGCTGTGGGCTTATAAGACGACGTGTAGGACTGCAACAGGTAAGAAACCTTATAGTCTTGTTTGTGGATATGAAGCTGTGTTACCTCTTGAGTTGCAGGTACCGTCGCTTCAAATGATCCTGTCGAATGTCGTGAGCGAAACCCAGAACAACAAGTCAAGGATCATCAACCTCGACTCCATAGAGGAGGAGCGTACACAGACACTTGGTCGCATAGAGCAATATCAAAACAAACAACGCCAGAAGCATCATGCAAACCTATGTCAACGGTCGATACAAAAGGGAGACCTCATTCTCAAGGCTGTTCGTGAGCATGTGAAAAAATTCTCAGGCAAATTGGGAAGGTCTGTTCATGGTCACAAAAGCCTTTGGGAACAGGGCCTTCAAGCCAGTAGACATGGATGGCAATGAGTTCACAAATCCTATAAATCATTCATACCTCAAGCCATACTACATCTAATGCATGAACAAGATAAGCAAACATCCGCTATGATGTAAAATTGGCAAAGGTAAGCAATCGTCTGCTATCACATAAAACTAACAAAGTAATCGTTCTCTATGACGTAAAACTAGAAAAGCTCACCGCTATGACATAAAACTGGCAAAGCTCGTCTGCTACGACGTAAAAATGGCAAAGGTAGTCTGCTATGACTATAAACTGGCACAAATTGTCTGCCATGATGTAAAACTGGCAAAGCATGTCTGCTACAACGTTAAACTGGCATAGAGGGTCTGCTACGACTTTAAACTGGCCTATCCATTGTCCGCTACGATGTTAAACTAGCACTGCGATTTGCTGGGACCTTAAACTAGCATAGCCACCATCTGCTACGATAATAAACTAGCACAGCGGTCTGCTAGGACCTTAAAGTAGTGCACCATGGTTTGTTGAGACCTTAAACTAGCACATCAGATGGTCTACCAGGACCTTAAATTGGGTTCACAGCACGTTCCTAGCATGTGTCCATGACCCATCAAGCAAGCGAGCATGCATACCACCAACACAAGGTGGGACGTTGCAGTTCCTGAATGTAATTCACGATGCTAAGAAAACATCTTCGGGAACATATGCAATGCCACTGCTCTTGGCATCTTGCTGATCCTCTAGAGATGTCTTATGACATCTTGCTGACTCTCCGGAGCTACCACCACCATGGCTCATCACCCTGGCAGTAGCTTCCCTGGTCAGCGCCTACTACTGAAGTTCCAGTAGTATTATGGCCCAGCCACAATGTTGCTATTCTCTGTCCCCCACTATCACCTAAACACAAAAGATGTTCAGCTGTTGGGTAGCCTATCTCATAGCCAAATTGCATAATGTTTTCCTTGGGTAGGGATTCCTGAGCACTCACATCACTGCAATTCCTAGCTACCTCAGTGCCAACCTCTCCACACAGATGCTACAAGAACTATTCCTGGCCTTTCTAGTTTGGACATTGAATGTCTTAGCAACAACGTCTGTTGTTCTAGCAGCATTCAAAGCATGCAAGACCTTTGCCTTCATTTTGCATAATGGTTGTTTCTTCTAGTTTGCTCTCTGTTGTGTTTGCAGGATACGTACTGGAGGAGCGTCAGTTAGAGATGCATTTCGCCATAGAGGCAGGACAGTACATCGTTCCAAGATAGTCGTCCTGACTAGCTTAGCCACTTCGGAGTGCATATCTTGCCCTCCCCCTTTACCTTCTTTACCTTGTTCCTTACACCCACAATTCTCACTCTCACCTCTTTTACAAATTTTCCTAATGCTTGTAAAGGCCCATCATATGCCCAACCGCAAAGTCCATGATGCGTGTAACACAACTTGCTACATGGGAAGCATCCATAGGCAGGTTAAAGCCCCACGTGGATGTAATGCAACTCATCCTGGGAAAGAAACGCATGTTCTACGACAAGGTTGTTTGCAAATGTAAACGTCAGAATAGCAAAGAAAAAGCGTAAAAGTGCAAAAGCTCACAAAAAAACCATGCCTAAAACAAATGACACATCAGCTGTTTCACAGTGACCCTCTCTAAGCATTCCAATGAGAGGTCAAAGATCCACAAAAGCAAAGATGACCACGCAAACAACTCTCTCACAAGCACTTTGACGAGGGACCTTGCTAAGTCTCATCTTTACCATTTTCCTGAACCTCCTTCTCCGCCCATTTTAACCCTTCCTCTTTCCCTGCATGACCAATCCAACACTCTCAAGCATAGCTAAGCGACATCTTGGCGATTACTAAAGAGCGATGTTAGCATCTTGTCTTTTGTGGTGTTTCGTATTCTTTGTCGGCGTCTCTCAGGTAAGTCCTCCAGACGTCGACAAAGAGGGGCCAATGAAACACCCTAAAATTTTGAGACCCTCTTGCTTCACTAGGGTCTTGGAATTTAGGTAAGGGATTTCCACAACTGAAATGACATGGCAGCTTGGTAGGAAATGAATGCTTTGAGTTTAGACTATCTAGTTCGGAAAATTTTCTACTTCCAGTGTTGACAGGCCCAACAGACTCTCCAGCCTGCCCACTAGGACCACTCACCTGGCTGACACCCTACTCAGAAACCATGCGTGGAGTTGTCAATGGTGCTCATGCTACGTAAAACAGTTCAACAAGTTTTCTAGTGAGGAAGTTTGCTATGCTATGCTACACTATATAGCGTAGCAAGCCTCAGAAGACAGTTGCTCAAGGAACCAAATTGTTGTAGAATAAAGCACGATGCTACACTACGCAGCATAGCAAAGGCAAGATAGAAAGGCCCAGGTTACCTACTAATTCCAATTGCACTCGACAAGCACTTCAGCTTTCAAAACCAATTGCCTTGTTCAGCTTCAAGTCCTTAGCATCAAGCCCTTAGCAAAGTTTCTCATCAGTAAGTAGCAAACTGAACATAAAGTAGGATACGCTGGCTGCTACACTGTGCTATGCTACACAGTGTAGCACGATGTAGCAACAATGCAAGAATAACAGAAGGTGTCTCAAATGCAAGTTCAGCAAGTTTGAATTCTTCCCTTTGCAGAAGGAAAAGGTTGCAACTGTTAACATAAATCAGAGCTCCAAGAAAGCATTTGTGACTTCAACAAGGATTGCAAATGAAGCCAATTGCTACACTATGCTACGCTACATAGCGTAGCATAACAAAAGATGCATATTAAACCAAGTGTTGCAAAATTTGACTTGATGTGTGGCAAAGCTTCCAGTAGATGCAATTGAATTCAACGCCAGTTTCTTCTTTAAACTAGTTACTATGCTACATAGCGTCGCACAGCGTAGTAAGCTGCTACACTATGCCAACATGCTATGCTACATTGCATAGCATAGCATAGCATAGTGTAGCAGGCAGCTATGCTACTTTAGTGTGCCTCATTCCTCGTTTGCAGTGTTGGCATATTTGATTCCAACATCTATAGTTTCAACAGTGTAAGTGCAGCGTGGCAGTCTCGTAAATCAGCTTTGTATGTCCATGCAACATGGACACTTCAGCATCTTGTAGGTCTAGGACACATGGCATCTAGGCTGCATTTCTCACGTGCTCCTAGCCCTATAAATACCTCGACGAGCAACGCTCAAAGGGTTGCCAAAAATTGGACATTGGTTGGCAAAAATTTGAGGGTTGGCAATTTTGAGCATTATTAGCATTTATTGTTGGAAAATTAGTAATCTAAGCAGTTAGCAATTAACGATTCGAAGGGTTTGCAAACTTCAACAGTTGGCATTTTAGCGTTGGCATTTGGCATTAGCTTTTTGCTTGTTAGCACCTTGTATTGTTGGCTTTTAAGCTTGTATTCAAAAACATAGTTGAGGCATTTCAAGCATTCTGGTCATTCTTGGACTCTCTGTGTGCCTCCAGTACTGTATAACTTGTTATATGCTTTCAAGCAGAGAAGAGAATCAAACCCACGACTTTGTGGCAGTGCATTTTTTTATCCCCGTTACTCCTTTATTTCCTTATTGTCATCCTTGTTTTGCATTATTTTCTTTGTTATTGCATTTATTGGGTATCAGTTAGATCTCGCATGTTTTTCACTTAAAATAATGTTTACGAAAGGTTAAATGACACCGACTAAGTCACTATCTGATTGACCAGATCATTCAGGGCACCCTGTTTCCATTTTTAATCCAGCACGGCTGTCGCACGGATTTGGGGTTAAGACTATTCGCCCAATAACCTCCTGATGTTTCCAGCCACCGATGTTTTCGGTCGCTACACATCACAAGCTTGATATTGAGTAGACATTATATATATAGAATGAAAAAGGTTTTCAATTTTAAAACCATTTAATCACATGTACAACCTTACAATTGAAACTTTTAAAAAAGAATTAAGTGAAGAAAATTAATTGTTAGTAGGGACGAAGGTCCCAATTCTAACAAAATTTACATCACTTTTCAATATCCATGCTTAAACTTAAAATAGCAAAAGAATTTGAGATAGAGAGTTATGGCTTAATAGTAATGTTTATATCAAAGCAAGAAAGTGGTAGCACTTGTGGAAGATCTTCACCTCATTGCTTGTTATTGATTTTAAGTTGAAAATCTTCACCATCAATTGTAACCTTCTTGTCAACATTGTTTTAATCTTTGAGTTAATTGTATTCTTATCTTTCAAACGAAAATTTGCATTATGAGCTATTTGTCTAGTCTACTAAATACTTTCTCTAATATAAATAAAATTATATATAGGAGCGTTTGTCTTCTTTGGATTCTTTATTGCCATTTAATCATTCTTATTATTAACATTAACTTGATTTCTCATATCTTCAACTTCATATTGTTTTTTTCTATCTTCAACACATTTTTAGTTTTCTTGAGAGTCTTTTTTTCTGAGTAGAATAGAATAAGCATTAAACAACTATCCTTCATGATGGAAAAATTTGCAAGAATTAGGAAGATTATAATATGTAATTGGTTAAATATAAGTCTTTCACCATACATATAATTCCATTTTCTTTTTTGATTAAGAAGGTTGATTTAGACAAAAAAAAAACATTTATGAAAACTAAAATTTGTAGAAATAGACTCTATATGCTTAATGGGACTGAGACAATTTCTTGCTCAACTTTCTAGAAGATCATATAACTTGCCAAATATGGAACTTTATCATACTCTTCAAATTAGACATCAAAATTTGGAGTCCACTTATGAATGATTAACATTACATGCTTATGCATAAAAGACCCTATATGTAGGGAATGTTTCACCATTGAAGTATTGCCTAAGTCAACAAGAAAAAAAATAATACCTTGCATGAAGGACTTGAATGCCATGTTTTTCCATCATATCATTTAACTGTGAAACGAAACTTTGATTAGAAGGTAGGTAATCCAAAATTTGAATGAGCACATTTTGTAATGAAAGATCAACAACCAATGACTCATATACATCATTAGAAAGAATGAAATTGGGTGTCTTAGTTGCATTAACATCAATTAAAGAAGGCATAACAACTTTTTTCTTAAAAGCATGTAAATCTACATTTTAAGAATGAACATAAATTTCTACATCAATAAAAGAAGCAGAAATTTCAACATTAGTTGAAGAAGATGGGAGTAAAATAGAATCCCCCATAAAGGAATTCTAAAGAAATCAGGTTTGTTAGAGAAAATTAGAAGTTTCTCCTTTTTTCTATGTCCACAATTTTTTACTTCATTGAGATCCCAAAAACTTCACGATTAGGATAAGGTTTAGGTAATGTATAATCTAAGTAAACTAATATGAATATACTTTTTTTCCTAAGTTCAACATACTTTAGAAAAATAAATAACAATTTTATTTATTGCTAAAAAAGAAACATAGTTAATAAAAAATTATGATCATCTCATGATAATGAAAATAGTGACTAACATCAATATTATAACACCTCACTGTAGGACCCCTCAATATAATGTTATGTTTGTTATTTGTGTATGTGTGGTTGTGACTGGGAGTTGTTGGGCTAGCTATCTATATGCATTATCATGTGTAGTTAAGGATAATATAATGTTATGGTATATGTGATTTTATTGTTTTACATACAATATATATGCATATATATAAGACATGCCTATGCACACCAATTTTATGGGATGTGTTACGTGTTTAGCAAGGATGGAGGACTTAGGGGCAAGAGTAGTAGTCTAATATGTGCTTGTGACTTTTACTTTAATATTTTTAATATGCTTAGTGATGATACGGTTATTCTTTTATGCCGTATAGTTGTGTCCTTGGTTTATAAATGTAATGTACTTGTGATGACTTTGATGGGGATTTAATTATCTTTTAATTTGGAACTCTCATGCATGAGATATGTATGTTAATGTATTATGGTATCTTGGTGTATTAGTTAGGTGATGAGGTAGATAATTAGACTTATGAAAGTACCTTGTTGTATATTTTATTATGTTATATTAAATTATAATAAAAACAAATTGTAAACACAAAGCCTTCCTTTCTAGGTCATGTCATCTATTTTTGAGCCATTACCATTCTCC
Organism: Gnetum montanum; assembly: GCA_015680685.1. Classification (NCBI taxonomy): domain Eukaryota; kingdom Viridiplantae; phylum Streptophyta; class Gnetopsida; order Gnetales; family Gnetaceae; genus Gnetum; species Gnetum montanum. The sequence continues at coordinate 302,050 of MNCI01002796.1, read as the reverse complement.
TATTATGTGCTATTGTGAGTTGGATCATATATGTTTGAGGGCTAGATTTAGATTGCTCATTATTTCTAGTGTTAGGATTCAAGAACTAGTGGGTTTAGGATGGAATTTTATCTATGTTGGAGATATTTATAATCATTTTAAATTATTGAGTGCTTATATTGATGGGTTTCCTTTACCTTTTCCTTGTTCCTTTTAGTATATATGCATCCATATGCATTTATCAAAGATCTATGGAATGGTTCGTATGATTCTATTATTTGCACGCTAAATTTTGTATGCTTACAATTATATATGATAAGTTATGGGTGTTGTGATGTGTCGACACATATACAAATGATGATTAGAAAGTATGGAATTTGTTTAGGGGCTACAAGGATCCACTGCAATGCTCCAGCAAGTTGTCAATTTGGATTTATGTTGATTGTTTAGGTTATGAGGTTAGTCTTGGTTATTTTTGGATGTTCAGGTTTTGGTTTTTTATGTAGATAATGGGTTATGTTTGACTCATGGTTAGGTTTTGGTATTTGATTGTAGGTATTTATGCATACTATGGATTGTGGTACAATTGTGGTATTTGGTTATAAGTGTCTATGCAAACTATAAATTGTTAGTTTGGATTTGTGTTGATTATTTAGGTTGTGGTTAGTTCCAATTATTTTTGATGTTTAGGTTTTGGTTGCTTATGTAGACAATGGATCATGTTTGACTCATGATTAGGTTATGGTATTTGGTTATAGGTGTATGTGCAAACTATAGATTATGGTACAATTGTGGTTAAGACATAGTAGATAATTTTTATGCACTACAAGTCACAATAGAATTTTAAATGTACCATAAGCTATGGTTAAGTCACAATGGATTGGTTGAGGGAATAGTATGGATGTGAGTTGTGGTGTACTCATGATAGCGACAACAACCTTACCTTGATTCATGGTGGGCACATGGATAATTAATTTTGCTTATGCTTTTTGGCTTTTAAGTATATTGCAAGTTGTAGAACACTTAGAGTGGTGGCTATGAATCCATTGTACATCATAGTCTAAAAGAATTTTATGACAATGACTTATGATTAGGTTGCAATTTAACTAGAATGATCAAGGATTTGTTGAGATGGATTAGTCACAATGTAGTATGCATCTAAAACATGAATTACTTGCATGTTCTTGATGTTGAAGTGTACTGAGTACTTGTATGACAGGGTTATGAAGCATCAAATGCTTATGATTGTTAGGTGGGCTTGGCATGATGCATGATATTAATACTTGCTTTGCTATGATATATAGTGATGTGATGACACATGTAACACAAGTTGCTTATGATTAATTGATGGGTTAAAATAGCACAAGAAAGTAGACTAGTTGATGATGAAACATCCCTAGAGGTGGATGAGGATGACAATTTTTAGGATGCATCAATGAGGCTCCAATCTCAAGCCTTATTCAAAGAGTGGGAGAGTGTAAGTATGGTCATTCCTACCATTGGTATGAGGTCTTTAGGAGTCATGGGTTGTGCCTATGATCTACCCTTCATAAGACTAGTGACATTAGGTCATGGATTGACAAGCACTAGTACTAGTTGGGATAATAGACTAATAAAAGATATGTAGCCATGTGATGACAATGAGGACTCATGACAATAATTACACATACTATACTAAGTACATATGTGTTAGTTATCATATGAGTTGATGATTAAACATGATTTACTAGAAGTACAAATAGCTATATGATTTTGGATGGATTATTGCTAAGTCTAGCTAGTTTATGCTCTGATTGGTTAACTATGCACATGAGTTTGTTTCCTATGGTTTGGATATGATGTGATGTCTGGGACGTAGGTTTGGATGGTTATGTTTGAGTTACTATAAATGCTTATGATTAGACTTGTTAGAATTAATGCCTAATGTGTGTGTGTGACTATATATGTGAATGTGCATGTTGCTTGTGGATTGATCCTTTTTACAAGATGTTCTTTATTCTCATTCCTCTCCTCTAGTATAATATCTTCTAGGAATCTAGTAGGAGAAGTCTAAAGGCTTTCCACTCACTTTATTCTGACTTTCTCTTTTGTAAGTGATGGATTCAAGAGTGCAGGAGAGCATTAAGGCTGATGGAGAGGATGGTGCCACTATTCTTATGTATATTTGTGTTCTTTATACATATTTGTGCATGAGATATAGTCTTTGCTTTGGTTTTGGTTAGATAATTATTAAGCTAATAGACTCCTGATTTAAAATTTATATTCTTCTTCTTGGCCATCTTAATATATATAATTGTATCTAATCTAGTTTATAGTTGCCATAGTTGCCTACACATTAGTTTCTTCTTTACTATTTCTTTCTTCTTCTTTCCTCTTCCCTTTGTTTCTTTGGCTTTGTTCTTCTTTCTTTCATGTTATACTACGTTTTGTTTATGTGGTCCATCTTTTGATTCTTTTTTCTTTTATTGCATTTTGTTTTTAAAATGTCCATTGTATTTGTAGACTTTATTGTTAATTATTTTTATGTTGGTTTATTATTTTATCGTTTCAATATATTATAAGTTATTTTGTTAGTTTTTCTCCAATATGTGTTGGGTGTGTTTATTTTTGGTATTATTTGCATTTTTAAATTCATTTATGTTTTGTTAGCATGTTTAATTATTTTGGGATAATTTGATTTGTATTTTGGTTATTTCATAATATTCTTTGTTTATATTGAATATAGGGCATTGAACCTATAGACAAGGTAAAATAATGAAAATAATACTTGAACTTGAAATTCATGACATGAAATTGCACACTATCTCCAACATTCCTTACTAAGCTCTACATGTTGCATAGAGCTAATGTCTTTTAATTTCATTGAACACCTTCACTCATGCCTACTATAATGACTTCTATTACATGTTAGGACCTTTTTTAAAAAATCATTACCATAGGACCTCAAAATTTTTGAATCTAAAGGCCTTTTTTAAAAAATAAAATAAAATATATCATTTCCCCATTAAGGCATTAGCAAATGTTGTGTATGGTCTATCCATCTTTTACCCTTCATCCAAAGCATTATTTCCCCTACGCCAAAACCTCAATCTTAGTACATCCTTTAGACTCTTCCTCTATTTGTTGGTACCAAAAATTGCAAATCAACAAGCTTATTAATTTAGAGATAAATTGACTTGTTTCTACAAATTTATTAATTGAGTTATTACTTTTATTAAAGTTAATAAGCCACTATTAATGAGATGTCTTCACATTCTAAAGAAATCATTAGAGTTAAAACTTTGGGCAACAACAAATGCTCATGAAACCCTCGTAGAACTTTATAACTCAACACTACCCATTGGAATCAAAGTCATAACTTAGACTTCCTAAATCAAGAGTCTTGCCATTAGGCTAACATCTCATTAACATCCTAATTATGAAGTCTTAATACATGATTTTAAAAATACTAATAAAATTGTTCTCCTTGCACAATTCAAGTTAAGACTGTCTAATCTATTCTACTTCTATATCCTTGTTTTTAGCGAAAAATAAATGATAAAAGAATCCTAAATATGCTTAGGACAAGAATATGATATGAAACACTCCATGGTGTCTAAAAATATTTCTACATAATTAAGCAATACACACATAAAGTTAATAAGTTATGTTAGTTATTGATTCATTATCAACAATGTACATTCATTATAATTTTTCTATTTTCATGTCATAAAAACTCACTTGCTAATGATCCCTTGTTCCAAGGCAAACTTAGGTTTGACTAATGATGAATTTGGAGAAGATTTGAAACTAATATGTCTTGCATTGTAAAAAGAAAAAATTCTTAAAAGATATGGCTTAAACCAACGATAAGTAGCTTAAGTGGTTAGCTTCCTGTCTTTTTAGCCAAGAGGTTGCCAATTCAAATTATACTTAAGGCATCATTATATTTCTTTATAATACTTCCAAAGTATCACATTGGCTATATGTCTTGGGTGTACTTATAGTTTGTTCTTTTGAGTTCCAACATCCACTCTTGCCATCTAAAAAGATATGGTTTACAAGAAGGCCATCTTGGCTTAAGCTTTAGAAGCTTGAACCCGTAAGATTACTATGAAACATTTAAGTTATATAAGTTACTTATTAAAGTTTCTAGTCATGTTACTTCTATCATAGGAGGTCCATCTAACAAACTCTTCTACTTTGACTAGTAAAGTTAAATTCTATCATTTTCTTTTAATGTAAATTACTTTCTCAATCAATTGCTATAAATGAAGCATTGTTGAGTTTATTACAAATGGTCAATTTTTTCTTTCAAGCATATTCACATGCACAATAGAATGAATGTGTAAATACTATCTAACTTGCAACACTTGAATAATACTTGTTGAAATTTATTGTTGTGAGTTTTATTAAAGGGTGAGGTCAAAACCCAAAACTTTTTAATATATATACCTCAAGACATATAGCCAACATGGTATTTTAGTAGAACTTAAATAAAATATAGATGTGCCTCAAGTGTAACTTAAACTACCAACCTCTTCATGCATGATACTTTTTAGAGAATGAGCTAACCAATTGAGCCATGTCTCATTAGCCACAACCATCTACAACAAAATTGAAATTAAAATTTTATTACATTAATATGATGCAAAAAGAAACCTATTTGTTTGTTTATATAGGAATAGGAAACAAATTTTATCTTATTACAACTAAAGCACTGGTAATAATGCATAACATGATTCTCTTAGAAGAAAGGGTTAATGTTGAGTATGGACAAGCTACAACATTTGAACGGCATTTGTTTGATGAAGAAGGTAACATAGATACTATCACAAATATAGTCAATGATTATAATAGTATTAAGAAGGATAATGCTAATGAAAGACATCAATACAACATTATAATTTTAAAACATTATTAAGTTCATACTTCAAGTTTGCTAAAATTTAAATGTTAGACAATTTAAACATTTTGTTTCATCCTTTATATTTATAAAATGGTTCCCTTACAAAGTTTATGTTTTGCAATTTATTATTCAATTATTTGTAAATTATCAATGACTTATCATAAAACTTGAAATACAATATGTAGTGTATACTAAGTAACTCATATTTCATTTATATTTAGTTATTTTACAAGGTAATGTTTTTTAATAGTGGGCCATTTACAAATTTTTGCAATAAATACCCAAATAACTTGAAACTAACCATGCTAATCACAAGGCTATACTTGAGAGTTTGCTTCTACAAGCTAACTATTTGAAGTTTTGTGGATTTCAAAGGTTTTGCTAATGAATCTAATTTCTTCAAAATTATCATTCCCCCATAGGGGACTCTAAATTCCCTCCAACTTCTTCTATTGATGTATAAATTTCTACTTTTTCCATGATGCAAAAAATTTCTATTAATTCTCATAACACAAATTTTAATAAAAATTTGTAATACCTTATTTTAGTGATATTGATACAAATAAACAACTTAATTTTTTTCTTCCTAATAATGTGTGAGTCATTGGTTGTTGATTTTACATCACAATATATGTTCATTCAAATTTGGGGTTACCTATCTTGTAATCAAAGTTTCACTTTGTAATTAAATAATGTGATGTAAAAACACAACAGGTAGTTATTCATGCTAGGTACTATTGTCATTTTCCCCTACTTGTTAAATTAGGTGAAGTTTCAATGGTATAACATACCCTAGATACAAGATCATTTATACATAAGCATGCAATGTTCATCATTTGTAAGTAAACATTAGATTTTGATACCCAATCTAAAAAATATTCTAAAGTTTTATGTTTTGTAGAGCTATTTAATGTTTCGTTGTTTTTTCAAAGAACCAAGTCTTCTTCGTCCTATTAAGCATATGGAATCTATTTCCACAACATTTGATTCTCGTAGACCTTTTTAGTTAAAATCAACTTGACAATTTTGAAAAAATTGTATTATAAGCAAGGGAAAATGTTTACATTTGATGAATTACATATAATAATCTTCCTATATTTAGTAACTTTTTTCATCATAAAAGATATTTGTTTAATATTTGTTCTTTTCTTATTGAGAATATGAAAAATCAAATTAATGCTAAGAATGATCAAATGGTAATAAAGAAATCAAAGAAGATAGAATTTTCTATAAATACTTACACTTTTACTACAAGAAGTATCGATCAATTAGGATAGATTGTTCATAACGTAAATTTTTCTTAATATTATTAACTCAAAGATTAAAACTAATATTGACAAAATGTGTCACCATCTTTTTTTAGAAAATTTAGTTTTCTACAAATATTGGCATGTCACCATACCTTTCTATTACTACCATGAATCTTTTTGTAATTTTATGTTCAAGCATGCATGATAAAAATGATGTAGATGTTGTAGGACCACTAATAAGTAGTAGAGAATCTCAACACTCCCATAAAAGTCAAAAGTATTCACATGTGACTAGATTGTAACTTGTAGATGAATAATGTAAGTGTATTAATGAGTTTGTGATAAGTTTGCAATCATTGTCTTCTCACTCGAGTTAACAAAGTGCAAAATGTATAGTTTAACCCTTGTGAGGTATATGATTAGTTGATATTATTTTAGCTCTAAGTGTGCTAATACTAAATATAGTGAGAATGATTATAAATTCTATTACTAAAAACAATGAAAATTAAAACTATTTTGTCCTATTGATGATAAGTATCTAACCTTGGTTTGCCACATGTCTTGGGCTGATGTAGTTATTACTAGGATCACCAAGTAGCCTTACCATTAACCAAATCAAGTAAAGTTATTAATGAATTACTAAACAACTACACTTTACCAATTGTATTTCTTCCACCCATATTAACAAATAATGAAATAGTAAATGTCTTAAGAAATGTAAATGACAAGGTGAAAGTAAAAAACATAAAAATGTAAATGTATTTTATGTGAAATACTGAAATGATGAAGAACAATCTCAATCTTTATTACCGATCATGAATTATGTTCAAACACAATCCAATCGAATAAAGATGTTGTACAATTGTACTTCACCACAATATACTCTAAGTTCACAAAATTAAATTGCAAAAACTTTGCTAAGAGGTGGCAAAGACATAACCCTTAACATGACCATGACAATGGCTCATATTAGAATTAAGTCATTTAGAAAGAAGGTTTATTAGTATAGGATAATTTAATTTGTTCTTTTGCAAAAATCCAAGAAGGCAAAAATTTAGCTTCAAAGATATAATCATCTAAGGCTTCAAATTTTGTTTTGACAATTTTAAATTGCAAACATCATAACAATTTACCATAATTTAGATCAAAACAAATCATTAAGACTAAAGGGTTATAAAACTTAAATTGTGACTATAATATGAACTATACAACCAACATGAAAATTTAGCAAAATGTAACTAGCATAGAACAATGCCTTGAACACTTGTAAAAAACAAAAAAACAACAAACTTCTCTCACAAAAGCAACAAGGTTAAATTTGAAGTTACAAAATTCTTAAGGAACATAATTTATGAAATTTGCAATTGCATGCTAACAAGATAAGCCATTTCAAAATCAAATCATTATATAAACCTATGTATAGCAACATTTTTTACATTGATTGTTAAAAGTTTAACACAGTATTTGTTGCTAATTCTAGACTAGTTAGAGAATTAAAATTCTATAATTGAATTCTTACTCTAAATAGCCAAAAAATTGGAAAAAAGTAGCAGCCAACTTTGGTAGATGTAGTTTTTTCTTTTGATAATTTTGCCAATTTAAATCTGATTTTTATCATGAATTTTTCTAAAACCTGGTGATTTTCTGATCCAATCAAAATTTTCAATCTATGATGAAGAATACTAATAATCACTTGGTACACAACCAAGGGCTGTCAATGTGCAGTAGCATAATAACAACCACATTACCAATGTCAAAGATCCAAAGTTAATAAAGAAAAAGTGCTGTATGGCTTTCAAAAGTTGAAGACCAATCTATATTTTAATCATGTCTGCGTATTCCTGTGAGATTAAAGCATGTGATTGCAGAACAATACAAAACCTTCAATTTTACTCTCTTAATTTGCCGATAAAGACAGAGAAACATGCATCCGCCACTCTCTTTATCTTGCTATCCTTGGCTGTTGACGAAAAGTAACAAAAGGAATTAAAAGGAAACGACAAAAGACATTTTTTTTTCTTTTTGCTAAATCATTCCTATAATATACTTTTAACGCCATTGAAAATACATGGAAAAACATTTTTACCCGCGGATGTAAAAATGACAGAAAACTAGAAATTACCATTAATAAGCTTAGCTCAAAATTATCTAAAGATCAGTAGCAACCGAATATCTTAGTGAAAAACTCCAAGAAGCCCTATTTCTTGCGCATGACTAGATGACTAACAGAGAAACTGAGCCAACCTTATTTCTTGCGCACGACTATGAGAAAAATATCCAAGAAATCCAAAGGCTAACTTTATTTAAATCAACTAAAAAAAATTTCAATCTTTGCAGATAAAATATCAAACTAAGGTAACGACCTGCTATCGTAGCATGAACATTAGTTGTAAAAAGATTCGACCACGCTGATTAATGGGATCCAAAAAGGGAAAATCAGGAAAAAAATGGATTGAATTGGAGAAGAAGATTTTGCAAATACAAACATCCCAAGAATGATCAGAAACTAAGAAAATTTTGCAGTGTTTCATGTCAGAACAAGATTTAAATATATCTAAAAATAAATATGGAAATGGTAATTAAAAATGATATTAGAAATATCCAATGCAAAAATTGAAACTCCATCGATTGCAAGACCAAGAAAAAGAAAAAGAAAGATGCTGGCGAAGAAGCCATTGTTCTGTGGATTTGAGAGCTAGCATTCATGTTTTGGACGTTTAATATTTTTCCTCTCGAAAATTACTCTATTCAAAAGATCCACCGTGGCTCTGTTTTAGACGTTTATTATTTTTCTCAAGAGAAGTACTCTCTACACAAGACCCACCATGGATATGTTTCTAACTCAGAAGCTGAAATACTGGATCAGAAATTTTTATCAATATTAGTTATTCAACAAATTAAAGCATGGGAAATGTTGGGTTTTGGATGGGTTTCTGTCTATTTAAAATCAAAGACAGTCCTCAATAAGGAGATGTTTCAAGCTAGCATCCAAAATGATTAATATGCAAACAAGTGAATAACATGTGGCTATGAACCCTAAAAGAACATGCAATAGAGTAGAAAACAAAGACTAGATCAATAATTCCAAACAGTGAGAGACGATGAAAAAATATAAAAGAATCCACATTGACGATTGGTTGCACAGAGTCACGTACAAGAAATAGAAGGTATTTAACAGATTTAGTCTCTTGGATCACAATGGACAACAGGAAGGTCACTATACAACTTTTCATATATATTGTCTTTCTTTAGTTTCTAGCACCAAGAAAACAGTAGTTCCGGTAACTTCTTTTCAGACTCTCATGGGGCAAAGATATTTTACAATTCCTAGTTATTTCCTTGATTAAAAACCAACATTTAAAAAGGAGCAATCTCAGCCATATAAATAGTACCAAAAGCCAAAGAGAATTCTTAGAAATCAAGCAGAATCTTAACAGCAGTTTCCATTATTGTTTGATGACAGTGATGAAAAATTTCAAAAGCTGTTCAAAGACACAATTTATTAATTTAATCAAAAAGCTAAACTAAAACCATTAATTTTCAAACCAAAACCTTCATTTCTTCCAAAATAATTATAACTAGTCTAGTATGTAAAAACGCAAAGAATCTACAAATTGCAATCTTCCTCATGTTTCTAATGGATAGTTCATTTGTAGATTTGCACAGAAGAACTAAAACCATATACTCTCTTCTACCGTTGGCAGCCTTCTTTAACGATTGTGATATCTGAGTCATTTAATCCATCCTCATTATTGAATCTGTAAATTAAGGCTTTTCATGGTGTCAAGCAGGCACCCATGAGTCCTTAAAGTTATAGAAACCATTTTCTTTAAAAATTTTCTGGATTACATCATTTACAGTGCACATTCATTGGGTTTCCAAACTGAAATATGATGCAAATTTCTTTTCCCACGAAATTGTTAACCCAGCAGAAAGCAAGGTTTCTTTAACCCTAAAGCAGGATACCAAAGATACAATTTTCCCTGGGACCAGAAAAATAGTGTTGGCCTCAGGTGTTGTAGGAAAACATATTTTGTGTGTGGATCAAAGGCTGGTTCCCTCCAAAATGGGGGCCAGAGGAGTGTGGAGATCCTCACGGGTTCCATGCTATGACAACCATCACTAAAGAACTACATTGGCCTTGATTCCTTTGTGTAATTCATCATAAGGATATGTAGGCTTGTGGAGGAGCTTTGGCTTTGATGCTTGGGCCACCACCCTTCTCTTTGAGAGCAAGGCTTAAGCCTAGATACATTAGAGTAGAAAGGTATCTTAGCTCTTCTAGGAGAATGGGGTTTCTTGTAGTTGTGTGTGCTTGTTGTGGTCTGTGTATGTCATGTTGGTTGTGTCGCTTATATAATTTCATATGGCATGCTCGATACACTCCTAACCCATGGACTACTAGGTCACATGCGCTTATGCTTTACATGCAGGGGTTATGACTATTGAGGCATAGTCCATCTTGGGTCTACTCTAGGTTGTCTAGCTGATTTTGAACTCAAGGGTGGTGCTAAATGATGCTTCACCACAGTAGTGCCATTACAAGTGTCCAATCAAGGTATATGTACACTCTCAATGACCTCTAAAATCACAAAGTAAAATATTTGAAATCATAACAGCTCTCCCACACTTCTAAGAAAATTATTCATTTACTTGAAAAAATTAAGAAATTATGCAGGTAACGCATCACAAAGTTCAAAACATTAAGTCACACAAATGCAACAATGGCCACCGAACCGTGAAATTAAAAGAAAAAAACAAAAAACGCATTGATCATAACAGAGAAATATTTAGCCGTGATTTTGCAACCTAAACTATATGGCCAAGTTTACCTACCAATATACAATAGGATGCAGCATACATCAAATGGCAAATGGCTGGCTACGCAGCAGAAAGACCAATCGGAGTAGGTATTTTTCATCAAATAGCAAGGTCATCCATCCAACAACTGCTACTGCTGGTAGATTACATTCACCAATACTAAGCAATAACATGTCAAATAAAAACTTCGAACAGGCATGCGGCAATGCAACATAAAAAATGAAGAACACTATCTAATTAACTAGATTTTTCCATTTGCAAATTTCCAAAAAATTACAGCTCGGAAATCTAAGCCGTAGAATGCCGTGCAAAAGCAACGAATCAACTAGTACCTATTCATGCAGATAAAAAAGATCAAACTTTTGGAAGATTTTCCGTGAATAATGGAAAAAGAAAAAACAAAGAAAGAAGTTTGTTGAATTCAGAGGGCAGAAATTGGCACCTTAGGAAGCTTGGCGGTGGATTTGAGCTCTTCTTCGGGGATAATAACGGGCCAAGCCTGCTCATTGTCCTTGAACATCTGCTCGGTCTCCAGCATCTGCGATTTGTCAAGGATGAAGTTGCGGATGTCCTGGGCGTGGACGTTAGAGCCGTCGATGAGCTCCTCGTGGCCGTTGGAAAAAGTGATTGCCACCTGCGGATGATGATCGTCGGTGCGCCGCTTCACACTGATTTGGCAGTTAGGGTTTGAATCTTTGGCCTTCACCGAGTTACACTGCGCCATGAACTCCAACGCCGACGCCGCCCTCGGATCCAGCGGATTGAACTCAATCCGCACTTTGGACAGAAATTTCAGCATCCTTTTTCTTCTTCTTCTTCTTCTCCTGCTGCTGCCGCTGCTGTGCTGAACTTCCCTGATCGTCTCTGAAAATGCGAATGCAATTGCACCGCCAATGCTCGAGCAAATTTCGCTATGCCGTTTCTAACAACGATCGAAAAACCGCAACGGCAAGTGTTTGCAACAATGACTGTTACCTTGAACTCGTTTCTGCCTATGCTCGAGTTCAGTTTCTTTGGCAAAAGAGACAGAAGCAGCGAGAAAAAACTAAAAATATGCAGCGGTTGTCATGAGTCAATTAATAAATAAAAATCTGGACGGGAGATATCCAAAAAATTGAATTCTAATTGATTTTCTTTAAAAATCCAAATTCCAATGAATATTTTAATCTAAACACACTTTTATGTCAACCAAAGTTTAGTTTTGGTCATATGACTTGGAGCTAGTAAATCAAGAGTCTTACCAGTAAGCTAATAGTTCATGACTAGGTGGTACATATAATCATCAAGTTTAGGTTTTAATAGGCCATCACCTTTCATTAGCAAAATAATTTTATTTTAGATTTAAAACCTTGTAATTTTTAACTTTTACATTAAAGAATAAATAAAACATTTTAACCATAAGGACACCCAGACGTAACAATGCTGAGAGCCTCATTAAGTAAAATTTCAGGAAAATTGCAGAGGCCCTCAATACTTATCTTATCAAGCAAAATTTCAGGAAATTTGATGAGCAGACGAAAGCCAAACTTGTTCATCTGTACTCAGAAGAAGTGAACACAATTATGGGAAGAAGTTAAGCTTTCCATCATCCATGTACGGTCCCTAGGATCCGAATTTATTTGCGGTTGTCCGTGAATTATCGTTGAAAACTATTCCGGCTGCTCGGTAATGATAGTCTGTCAGCAGGAAAGCTAGCCTTCTGTCAAGGACATTCAACTCTGTAAGAAGATCAAGAAACCAATTGAATTCCTCTAGAAGGTAGTAAGTCTCAAGACTATTGCCTAGAACAGCGAAATCTCACGTATTTTCTTGAATAATGGCTGTTGATTGTCCGTCGATTACAACATTGCTGCAAGAATTCGGATGTTGACTTTATAAGACTTCAACGGTGAGGAAAATCCCCTAGCGATACCGTTTTATTCTTAAACTAAAGATTTAAAATTCGATACATACCAAAATCACGTCTAGGAGATGTGTCACTTGCAGGTTACAAAAAAGGCAAGTGAATACTAGTCTTTGCAGAATACGCCAAGGTTGCTGTCAAAAATTCTATGGCTGAAACATTGCATTGTGTTTCATTATGTGTATTCTAAGTATGTTATAAAATTTCAGTTTCACTTTTTTCACTTTTATCATCCTATACGTAGTTTGATTTTAAGATCCTTTGTTCTTTGAGTGTAAAGAAAGGAGGCAAGTCCGGTTAACCTGTGTTAACTACTTAACTATGATGAGTCTTTACGTGAGGCATTGCAAATCATAGGATGTCTGTAGTGATGCTAACTAGAAAATTTACTGCTTGGTACATCTTTTTATGGTTGAATTTGCAGAAAAATTCATAAACACTGCTCTACCAAACATATAATATAGTAATATAATAAGGTGTTAGCCTAGTAGTGAGGTCTTGGCTTCGTTGGATAGATCCAAAGCATCTTAGTAGACTCAAGTAAAAAGTTTGCTTCTAGAGAAGCACCATACTTTTGCTATTATTTCCATTGGTAATATGTGTATTTTGATTTAAATGATTTTAATTTAATTATATTTTTGAAATTTTAAATGCTACTGATAAATTATGAAAAATTCTACCATATTTTCATATTATGAACCTTTCTTTCCATTATTTACCAGTGCAGGCTGCACAATATGAGTATGAATCCATCAGTTCTTGGTTGTGTAAACATATGTGGAGGTAGGCTGCAAACCATTCAAAACTAAAAAATATTGAAAACAAATGCTGAACCCAAGACGAAGTTGTTTTAGGACAATAATTTGAGTGAGTGAAGATTTCATAAGGTTGACAAACGTTTTTTTTTTAAATCAGAAGGTGACTCCAATCCAAATAGATTGGATATAATGATGACAGCACTTGAGTTATGATGATGTATCTTAAGAAGGCTTGGGGTTTGTTTATTTGAGCAGAATGACACATTGATTAAAGATTTAACTTGATTGTTTTTAGATAGCAGGGGAAGCTGCAGTTACGCTAAAGCTTTTATTGGAAATATTTTCTTTTGGAGGAGAAAGCTGCAACAAAATTTGGAAAGCATGCAGTCTGTAGTAATATCATCCCTTATTATTAATGGACAATATTCTCATGGGAAGAGGTAATACCAGCAGTGTATTAATTTTCTCTTGTTTTCTTATTTATAGTGTGTTATTTTTTTTATTTTAATACTAAATTTTAGTTCTGCATAACTGCTGCATAAGTAAACTTGAGGCCAATGCTGCCAGAAGGGGGACTGAAAGGAATGTACAAACTGGATAGAGTAGAAGCTAAACTGTAATTATTAAACACTGTAAATGTATTGAATAGGATGTCATGAAAGAGCATAAATTTTTCCTATCTCCTCATTTGAAAATGTATTAAGAGTAGAATTAGAAAATGTTATAGAATCTTCCAGTAGGTTATGTAACACTGAAACTTAGGTGGTATTCACTTGGCAAGATTTTGAAGTTGGTAGATCATTCAAAATTTAGTTTATTATTTTGTGTGATTTTATGTGTAGGCATTTATACCGAACCAAATAATAGGAAGCCGGTAGCCATCAAAAGTTAGTGGTTTATAAAATGTTAATGTTTCAAAAATTTGTTGAAAAATATATATGTTTCCCCAAAACAAAAGCCTTTATTGGAAAGTAGCCAAATTTGTAACTTTTGTTTATAAGCCTTGCCAAATATAACATCCTTCCGATAAGAGCTTGGAAATTTTGCCACTTTATACTAAGCGGTCACTATGGAATCAAACTTGATTTTGCAATCAATATATGGAGACCTAACAATGAAACTAAAAAATATTTATTGCAACTTCATTGATCATTGTTCCTGCACAATTTGAAAGCAAAATATGTTTTTGCTATCATCACAAACTTCATGGAATTGTTCAGTGCAGCAGACACATGTAAGAAAGGAGGAAGCGATTTGTTCCCTATTACTTAATTCAAACAGTTGCAAATAATATTAGCCCAGTTCTTTGAAATTTGATGGAGTGTACAGAAATTTTAATATAGTGAATGAAAAACAAATGCAAAATGAAACTTTGGTCATGCAAATGACTTTCTATTATCATGTACTGTATTAGGTTTAATAGATTTTGCATTTAAAGCTTGCATGGTTAAAGGGGCCATCATTTAGAATGATGGTCAGGTTCTTGTTTCTTAGGTTGTAATGCTTGGGTCTAAGCTTGGGTGCAACCACTAAAAAGAGGTTTGGCTTTTAGTTATCTACTCACCCTATTAGGAGCTTGCTTAGTGGGACAAGCATTGAGCCTCCAAGTGATGATCTTTTATGGTCTAGTTTGGCTCAGATTGAAAATTAAGAAAAGGTTAGGAATAGTTGTATCATCCATAGTTTGCATATTTTTCTTTGCAAGACATTTTGAATCATACTAGATTCATCATACATTGCAATTAATTTCTAAAGGGCTAGAAAGAGAATAAATAGCATTACAATTAATGACTAGTTGAGATGTAGTGGATAACAATTAGTTTTAGGGAAAATGGCAAGTTGTGGGAAAAATAAAGAAAAAAAATTAAAGATATAACAACTACAATAAAAACAACTAGTTGTAGGGGGAAATAAATAGGTTAATAAGGAACAAAAACAACTAGTTGTAGGGGAAAATAAATAAGGAAAAAAGGAGTTTTTTCAAATACTTTTTAAAGAGAATTAATGGCTAAAATAACTAGAATGTTTGTAAATGATAGGACTTATAACTGTAATTTCCAACTTTGAAACACATGCATCATTTTCTCAAACCCCTAATAAAAAGGTGAGACTTGAGTCAAAGATAATTGTTTCTTACAGCTTTCAATAACAAGAGATCTTGTACATTCAAGTTTTTTTGTGTATATGCTCTTTCTAGTCTCTTGTCACAAACTCTTGAAATGTGATTAAGATTAGTCAATTGAATGTAACTATGCTTGCTTGTTGAATACTTTAGTATGCTCTTGGAGTTTTCTATGGAGCTAATTAGAGAAAGTGTGGTGTTTGACAGTAAAAGGTTGGGAAAAATGTTATATATAAAGGATAGATGCCAAATTCATGCATCTTATTGAAAGCTCTTAATGGAGGTTAGTAATGAGTTGGTCATGCAAGATGATTATTTCATTTTATTGTTATATCCACCTTTTCAGTACTTCATCAACCGAAGCAAGTGCAAGTGTGATAATGTCAAGCTTCCTTCAACATTAGGTTTCTATGCTTCCCAAGGCTAGAAATCATGGTGTATCCTCTTCCTAAGGCTTCCAACCCTACCGTGGCATTGAGGGAATCAACCCCCCACACAATTTCATTAGTTGCTGCTTTAAACTATGAAATCTCAACCTTCATCTTATAGGTGATGCTAACATTAATATTAGTATTAGCATCAACATCACTTGAATAAACATCCTCAAAATCATCATCTCCAACATCATTTTGGGCCTCGGCAAGCTTTTGATGCTTAACTTTGACAATCCTGATGATGGCCAACAATAGTCCTTGTGTCTTTGATCGCTCCAAAAGATCAAAATTAGCATTTTAAGCCTAATTGATGGCTCACTAACACTAGCATCAATGTCACTATCATTGACAATGTCACTAACATGAAGACCATCAAAATCTCACTTCTCGATGTCATTTTAGGCCTTGGAAAGCTTCTAATGTTCACCTCTAACTACTCCAATGATGACCAATCTCAATTCCATCATCAAAAATAGCTCCAAGAGCTTGAAATTAAGGTCTAAAGTCTCCCTAATACTTTAGTGACCCTAACAACATCATCAACATTAGCATTAGTGCCTCCTTCAATGTCATTCTGAAAACTCTAAGTTAACTAAATGCAAACTTTGAGTTGCCATTTTCAGATCCCACAAATTTTGGGTAAGCCTAAGCCTATAAATATAGGGTTTTGGCACTTAATTGAGGCTGATTTTTTTAAATTCAAAGTTATCTTTTGGATCTTGAAGCAAATCAAGCATCAATGTCACTTAGTGCTCCTTGGCTATCCATAGCATGTCCAACACTCTATTAGGTACTTGGCATTCGTGCTAGCCTTTGTGGAGTCCTTCACCTTCATCACTAACATGGATATCACCATTGGCATGAGCATTAGCATCAGTGTTAGTGCCTAGCATCATTGGCATTAATATCACCATTGACACTAGCATCAATGTCAACATTAGTGCCTAGCATCATTGACCAAATGACCTCAAGAAATGACACTTTTTGGGCTTCAAATTGACATTCAATGTTAGTGGCAAGTTTTTCATCCATATTATAAACTATAAGACATCAAATTTGTCGTTTGTGCAATATTTTGACTCTCGAATTAAGGCTAAAAATTTAATTTAAATATCCAAATCCTATTCATCATGTAGTTCATCTTTGCATTGTACCCAAACTACTATTTGGCCCTCCATGTGAGGTATCATCATATTATTAAAGTGAATAAAGTATTCTTTGTTCTTTGAGAAGGAGAATCCTAAATCCCTTCAAATGCATTGGTCATCAGTACCATTTCTTTACATTTTTTGATTTCCAACATCACACATAGGTCTATCGAAATTTCCATCATTTATCATTCTTTATTGTTTCTAGATCATAAGAGGTAGGGTAAGTTTGTATTTGATTGGTAGAGTGTGTGCTTTCATTTTATTATCATTGATCCACCAAAGATTATATTGCTTCTGAGACTATTTACAACTGTGAGTTAAACAATGAACATTTAATTTGTGAAGGTGTTTTTCATAAGATTGTAGAAGAGCAATTTTGCAACAACATTTTTGGTGCTAGAACTCATAGGTTTCTAGCTTTATATTTCACATATATATTCTTCTAATTTTTTTTGATTTAAAGTTATCATTTTTCTTTGAAATTTGATCATTTGTCCTCAAGTGTATGCAAAAGCACTTTCGATTAACATCTCCCTAGTATGTTTGGCCAAGAATCCAACTCCTCTCAAAGCTTCCAAATTTGTGTAGGTTGATGAAGATAAGAAAGCATAGGCACTCACAGCACCCATGTTGGCTCATGATTCCAAGATAGCATGTGCTAAGCACAAATTGAACATTAGGTTGTAAGAAATTGAATTACGAAGGATGGAAAAGTATGAGAACATTAACAATTTGGAATCATTCTTGCGAAACATCAACCATTTGATAGAGTTGGATAATTATGAAAGAGTAGCTCTCACTGGGTATCTTCTCATTAGAGATGAGATCTAGACACTCACACTTTTGTAGATGCAACAAAGAGAAACAACAATTGGGGACTTTCCTATGGGTCATCCAAACATGAACTTCAACAAGAATTTTCAAATTGATGACTAACAAAGTAAAGGTGGAGGTGATGTCAGCATAATGATGACAAGGAAAATGACAATCAAGAGGCCTCAATGGTTGTTGGGATACTTCATCAACATGTTACTCATCCATCACGTTTCATCCCACAATGGATTTATTTCATTAATCCTACTAATTATATTAGTCATTCTGTGTCTCAACTTATGTTGTATGTAGCTCTTACTTTGTCTACATCATTTTTCATTCATTCCACAGTCACTTTTCCACCACCATACAATCTATTCCCTAGCACTACTAATGTGAATAAGCCTCCACAAACACGAAATCTTACTTCCCTACTAAACTTATTCTAGCTTATGTCAATTTCCCCACAGGTTCAGCAACCTTACGTTTTACTTTCATTCCTTTTACCTTCTCTACCAATTTCACTTCCCATTGTTGTTTTACCTCAACCTATTCTTCCTATTCCAAACCCTGTTTTGGGTAATCCGTCCATTCCTAACATTCTTGGTGTACCTCTTGAACTCATGTTGTTACTTCAAGACCTATCATCTCTACTCCAAGCTAGTGAAGATTACACTAGGAAGGCTATGACCTTACATGGTTAAAGCCCAACAATTTCCTTTTCCCATCTTTTGATGGACCCTATTAACCCCTTTATCCCAATAGCTCAAGTTTCCAAAGGAATTTCCTTGCCTGACTTCACTAACTATAGTGGCGAATCTAATCCTACAAATCATGTCATTACCTTCTACAACAAGTTTATGTTGTTGGTTAATTATTCCCATACCATTCTAAGGAGTTTTTCAAACTTGCTAATAAGTAGGATACTTGAATGGTACAAGTCTCTTCCTCATGGATCTATCACCTCACTAGAACATCTATTCATGACCTTTGTAAAATGGATCAAATACAATATAAGCCAAGGATGTACTCTTCAAAAGTTGTTGGCAATTAAATAAGAACTTAATAAGAATATCACCAAGTTCATATCATGATGGACTTTACACACCCATTACTTAATGGACAATGCTTAGACATCTTTGAAGGAGTTGTTAATGACTACATTAGTGGTAAGTTGGTTTACCCTAGGATAGTTAGCCTTCATGACTGATGAGACGCGGTTCACACAGGCCGCGATATCGCGTACGCGATATCGCAGCTGACGCTATATCGCATCCCCCGTGATATCGCATCTTTCCCTACGATATCACGTACGCGATATCGCAGTTCGCCGCCATATCTATAAATAAGATGTGGCTCTCCCTCATTTGCATCCTAGTTTTAGAGTAGCGAAGCTCTGGCAGTTTAATCCCTCCAGAGTTAGATTTTTTCCCGTGTCTGCCCGCAGTGTGGTGAATGTAATTGTACGATGTCTTTATTTGAGTGTGCCGTACTTGGACACGCACATGACCGGCAATAAAGATCGAGATTACTTCATCATTGCAGCATTCACTTAGTTTATTTATTTGTTATTTATTTAATGTTATTTATTGCTTTCATAGCATGGTGTGAGTATGACTTGATTACGAGCATCTACGGATGTGTACGGCTAGTCAAGGAATCGGTTACTCATCATGATTAGTCTCTCACCCTTAAACTCCTAGAAGCGGAATGAGTACGACTTGATTACGAGCATTTAAGTGTGACTGCTTGGTAGCCCAGTGGCGTATCCAGGATCTACGCTTGGTAACCCAGTGGCGTATTTGGGATCTGGGCTTGGTAATCCCAGTGGCATACCTCGGAGCTATGCTTGGTAGTCTCAGTGGTAGTCGTGCACGAAGTCCAAGATGTGTACGGTTGATCAAGGAATCGGTTGCTCGTTGCACTTAGGCTGGATTAGACTCTCTTACCCTTTTCCTCTTAGCTTAGATTAGTTAATATTATTTTCCACTGCCTTCAGGAGTAGCATAGATTAGGAACACATCATACACCTCATCTAGACTAAACCATACGCGACATATGCAAAACTAGTCTAGGTGGGA
>MNCI01002796.1:256258-268088 GCA_015680685.1 Gnetum montanum | reverse complement strand
CTTTTCCTCTTAGCTTAGATTAGTTAATATTATTTTCCACTGCCTTCAGGAGTAGCATAGATTAGGAACACATCATACACCTCATCTAGACTAAACCATACATGACATATGCAAAACTAGTCTAGGTGGGAAGACAACGAACTACAACCTAAGGCTAACTATCTAGGTGCCACAACTAGTCCATCTGCAGAGTTTGACCGGATCGCACATGTGATGCTCGTTTCGTATGGTTGAGTGTAGGGGTACCTCGCCACTCATCAATGACAGAATCACCTTAACAAAGTACATTAAATAGGTGGTAATTTAGTAGAATGAACCAGAATGGGTTATCTTTTGTAACAAGGCAAGCAAAGTAGTAGGAAAAGAAAAAATTTTACAAAATGTTGTTAAAACATTATCTTTAGTTTGCCAAACTCTTCAAGGATCCTCATATGCATCTAAGGGTAATGAATCAACAAGCCAGAAGCCAAGCATCCTACACAAGCTTCATCCATTAAAAATCAATAGTGGGAAAAACCCAAAGATAAGATAAAATATCAAAAAATTTTGAGGACATACCCACAATTGTATATTATGTTACTGAAAGAAAGGCTCATAACCGTAAATAAAGTGTCAAAGTAGATGCTAGCTAGGTTCTAATGGTTGTAGAGCTTGGCCACAAATGCTTTATAATGTGTAGAAAGAGATCCTCTGATTCTGGGATGGTATAATCCTAAAAATTTTTGCTATTATCATGAAGCTTCATGACATGACATGGATAACTACAATGCACTCAAGGATGAGATCCAAGCCCTTATGATGAAAAGGGAGATTGTCTTTAACACTATAGTTCAACCCAACAGCTAAGGCATGTATATTGTTGTGGTGAGAATTGACATGGCTAACTCATAACAACTTGTACAGAATGTTGTGTTTCCTTTTCTAATATCACTAACACAATAGAAGGCAATGTAATACTATTCATAGCCATAAATGGTCTAAAGATGTATTTCTAAATTGAATGAGGACTTTTTCATCATATCAACGTAACAACCTAGCAATGAAAGTAATGCTAAAGCTAAGAGAAATCAATTTGTAAGTTAAGTTAAGAGAAATGATGCAAGGATGGAGGAAGAAATATAGTTTTGTGAACAAAATGGTAGAAAGAAAAAATGATAGAAAACATAATCCTAGTAATTAAATCCATAAGAAAATCACTAGATCTATGTTAGGTGGAAGAAGAATGATTGAAACAAAGGGAAAATGTATCCTTTATTTCAAAAGAATCATTTACAAAAGATGATAAACGAAACCTTTCTTTACATTCTAAGGCAAAGGGGGTTTTAGGATAAGATTAAAAAAATAAAAATAAGAAAAAGGATGATTGGAACCTATAGATCTTCAATCTGTTTAGAGGAGAAACATGTGACTTAGAGGTTGTTGATGAGAAGCTACATTACCTCAATCTCTAATGTGCACGTCTAATTGCATTTTCTTCTAGGATAAACACCAATTTGAGTGCATGCCTAATATAATAGGGACTTGGATCAAACCAAATTGCTTAGGTTTAATCCAAATGATTCTTCATGTGTCAAATAAATTCACAACAAAGGGGATACAATTACGTTAAATGGGGCTTAGGATTTGTAAAGGGATATAAGAGTTTTGAAATGTGGAGAATGCAATGTGGTTGCCTAATGTGAATATGCACAATGTGGTTGCCTAATATGAATGTGCTTCAAGTCTAAAAAGGAATGATAATATCTGATTAGATTAGATTCGATTCAATTCGATTAGATGCCTGAAATGATGTTCTAGGTCTTCCATTTATGGACCAAAAAATGCGTTGTAGATTATGAAGAAATGATGTACTAGGATCAATGAAGAAGAATTTGGAAGCCTTTGGATGTTTAGTTGTAAATTTGATGTCAAAATAACACCAAATGTTGAAAGTGGCATCAAAAGAAAAATAACATGAAAATGGCATCACATGCCAAATATTGTAGAAAGGTTGAATGTTGTTGTCCAACTAGTAGTCAACTACTAAAGAGATACACGTTGCATCCATGCTTCAAAATGGTTGAAAGAAAGATGAGTATGACTACAACATAGATATTCTAAGATCCCTTGAATGTCAATTCAAGGAGGATATCTGCATGTTAGCTTGATTTGAAAGGTAATCATTCTAGAGTCCTATTCATCATCTAAATAAGTTCCCCTCAACCCAATCTACAAGCATTCTCTCAACTGAATCCACTAAGTCCAAAAAGCCTTTTATCATCAAGCATTTTCTCAACTAAATCCACTAAGTCCAAAAATCCTTTTATCATTAATCTCCTTGTAGACAATTTCCTTGCCCCAACTACCCAAAATGTATGCAGAACTCTATTTGTGATTGATTTGATGTCATATGTCTCCTTTTGTCCCTCAAAATCCAATGTGTACTAATCCTCCATCACCACCAAGGAATAGTTTTCCTTTGCCTACCCCATCTTAGCTAGTTGATTTTCCTCCTACCTTGCTTATGTTGTTGCTCCACTGTCTCACCCTTTATATCTCCAACTAGCTCATAAGAACCATTGTTTTTTTCTAATGCTACACCACTGATTCAAATTCTCACTCAAGCACAAAAAGATGCAAAGTCAAATAGCAAAGGAAAAGAGAAGGATCAAATCAACAAATAGCCTTCCTAATAGTAGAAGAAAAAGGTGATGTTCTAGGGATCACAAAACTCATATGAACCTACTTCAACAACCACTCAAACTACTTTGCAATTAGATGCTACCCCTTTGGTGCCTCCTTCACCTAATGATTGAACATTAGAGAATTAGGCTTTACCCCAAATCATTATAGTCATGAAGTCTAAGGGAACCAACCTTACCCTTTTTGATCTCATTTCCACTTCCAAGGAGTATTGGTTGACATTGGAAGAGCTTTTGAAGTCCATCATGGTTCTTGAAAATATCTAACCTCATGCCTAGGCCATATCATCGGTATGTAATGCAACTTAGTATGAAGCAATTTGCCTAGTCTTCAAGGGAGAAGACATCAAGACTCATTTTGCAATGGGTGTCATGTGCTAGCTTTCTATCTTTGCCTAGTGTTCAAGGGAGAAAACATCAAGAATCATTTTGCAATGGGTGTCATGTACTAGCTTTCTATCTTTGCCTGATGTTTAAGGAAGAAAACATCAAGACTCATTTTGCAATGGGTGTCATGTGCTAGCTTTCTATCTACATCACCATACAAAGTGAGGACAATGTGGCACTACATTTAGTGCACATGAATGATGGAGCTAGATCCAACATCATTCCATGGGCTATCATTGAGCATCTTAATCTCGAAAAATAGGTCACATACTCCAACTATAATTCTACATTAATTTAATTTAGCAAAACTAGAGTAAAAATTATAGGTGCTATTAAGTTGTTGTTCTTAGTATGAAATTGTATTGTTTCAAAAGTTATCTTTGTAGTTATTAGGAATCCATCAAGGATTAACACGATCTTAGCAAGGCCTTGGTTAGCTTACCGCCATGCAATTTCCTCACCCATGAACCAAGAGATTCATTTCCCATATAGAGAGGTAGTAATCTGCACTGATCTTGATGTTCCTGCTATTTTCCACCTTGACTTGTTAGAGGAAATTGTTCTAGGCTTTTAACCTATTATGATATGCCAGATGTCCTCATCAAGGAAAGTTAATGCTTCTAATGCTAGCATTCCATGGTCATTTATTTTTCTTGAATTCATGGATCTCAGCTTCAATGAACTCTATATTGTAGAATCAATTAAAAGTGGTAAGTACCTTACTTGTTCCTAAGCCAAGAAAACCATTGCCAAGATGCCCCTTGCTTAAGAACCATATCCTGTATGCTTTGTCACTTCCTATTTTTTTCCTTTTGCTTTAATTATTTTTAGTTTGTTTCAGCTCAAATAGTTATTCTTTCTTATTTTATTTTATGTTATTTTTCTATTTTCATTTATACTTTCATTACTTATGTCAAAGTTTTAAACTTTATGTTTAATTTCCTGCAAATATTCATGTATCAGTTGATTGAAAAGAAAACATAAATATTTAAAAATAAAATTCCCAAAAATGTATAAAACTAAAAACACCAACATATAAAAACTAAAAAAATCATAAACATGAAAACTGCAAAAACCATAAAAACAAACTTGTCCTTATATTTTTCCTGCATAGTCTAGATGTTTTTAGCCAAAATTATCCTTTTAGACTTAATTATCCTTTTAAACTTCTCTTATTGCTCTTCATCTCCACTATGGCTACTCGTAGGGAAGATTTGCACAACCACCACTTCCACTCCATCCCCTTTTCTTCCACCACTTCTTAAAGTACCTAGAGCAGTAATATATGCAAAACAAAATCAAAATCCAAAGCATCAATATCAATATGAAAACATATGAATAATAAAATATCAAAGTACAACTCTATATATCACAAATAGAAATGAATTATGATAAATAACAATAAAATTAAAAAATTAAATGTAACAATAATAATATAAAAAATGTAAACAACTATAAAACAAATAAAATGGGGTTTAAAGTATTAATTTCTATCCTTTTACATATTCCTACTCTACATTAACAATTTTCCCATGGAATCTTGATCTCTTTATCTTTTTCAAGTCATCATGGGCCCTACAATCATCACTAACTTTGTAAACCACTTGTCTTAGATGGTCCCCATGGTGACATTGTCAAAAAACTTAACAAAGACTAATTTCTTTATCCCAACCTTCATTATTTGAAGCCCTCATATCTTCTCTAGATATCAAAGAAGAGGACCTTATTCCTCAATCTAGCCTTGATTTCTTGGACCAGGAACTAGTTCTAACTAATGACCCCCTCATCGAGCTAACTATCATGAATCAATTAAAAGTGGTAAGTACCTTACTTCTAACTATTCAACTAGGTGTCAAGAGACTATTGGTCCATGTTTATTTTCAATTAGTGATCCAACAAGTCAATGACAAATACACTTGCAAGATTGAACATCTACAACGTTGCCTCAATTTGGCTAAAAGTTTTATTTCATGATTTGATGAGTGCTTTCTAACATACATCCATTGCTCAAAAAACATGTTTGCAGATTTATAGGCAAAATTTGCTCTTCTTGCAAATCCTATTTTTTTTAAAAAGACCATCTATCTTATTTGACTCAAGGTAAACCAATGATGTTCACCAATACACAACGTATTAGCTTTTTCAACTTAAAATAAGATGAAAAATATTGTGACATCATACAATACCTTCAAATAGGAGAGACTCTTGAAAATATTTATTCTCATCTCAAAAGGACACTTTACACAAACATTTTAAACACTTTTGTACTGTTGATCCCAATACTTTATGTTGTGTCTCCATGTCAAGTGTTCTTTTACATTTTCTAAATCAAGATGAAGCTCAAACAGTCTTAGTGCATTTCAGTGTATGTGGTGGTCACTTAGTATCTTGTTTTCTTGTACCTTATATCATCTTTCTAGGGTACTAGTGGCTTACAATGTCTAGGAATGCACATACAATTGTTAAGATTTGCAACACATGTCAATGTTATGCTCCACTCATTTATGCCCCATCTTAAGAGCTTTGAACTTTGGAGATCATATGACCCTTCTAGAAATGGTGCCTAGATCTCTTAGGTTTTGTCAATCCTCTGTCTTTTGCTAGTCATCAATTCATTTTAATAGCTATAAAATACTTCACAAAATGGATCACAACCATTTCTTTAAAATCTACCACATCCAAACACATTTGTCATTTCATCCTTGACTATATCATCATCCATTTTTGTATTCCTCTATATATAGTTATTGATAATGGATCTCAATTCAAAAGCAAATAAGTAACCAAATTTTGTGATTAGTACTAAATCACCTAGTCATTTTCATCTCTATATTACCCTTAATTCAATGATCAAGCTAAGTCAACCAATAAATCCCTTATCCATCTACTCAAAACCATGGTTAACAAATCCTAGAGGAATTGGGATACTTAGTTATCTCATGCTCTTTAGGTTTATCGATCCACTTTCTATAATGCCATTGGCCGAATCCTATTCCAATTAACCTATGGATTTGAAGCAGTGTTGCTGGTTGATTTGGGTACAACCTCTTTTTGGATAGCCCTGAACACTTGGATGACATATTAAGAGAATGACAAGATGTGTTGTGTTGAGCTAGAAACATTTGAACAAAACCACAAACAAGAAGCTATCAACATTTAGAATCTTCCAACAATAGTGCATGCCTACTCCTATCAAGTGGTTGTTCAAATAGAGAAAGCGTGGGTGAAAATTGTTGCAACAATGTTGGTCACATTGACATACGAGCTGGCCTACGTGGCATTTTGCACGCATGCAGAGCTTTGGGGTCTAGTTGAGAGGTGCAGTTGGGATGTTATTCTCTCATGGTTGGAAGGTGCCCTAGCTCTCCTTGAGAATGCTTTCTTCTTTAACTGGTAGGCTGATAGGATAGAATTTTGGGGCATGGAAATCACGTTGATTAAGATAGCGATTGCTACTTACTTCGGGACCCAAGTAGATGGTGAGATTATTCTTCCTATGGCTTGAGGGCTCCAAGATGCTAATTTATTCTTTGATGGACCGATGCCACATATGAAGCATGGGTAGGTGCCCAAGTCTACTCTACTGCAAATTTGGGGCTAGGTTGCTGAGTTGGTTGATTGATTTTTTGTCCAATCTAGCAATGGGTCCAAGTTATAGGGCACACACTTTGCATTCTTGAAATGCTTGAAATTTGGACTTAAGGCCAACCTGCCCAAATTTTTCCTAGTTGTTCTATGAAAATGGAAGAAGGGATGCCATTCTGGGCTCATTCTAGCCCTTTGGCATGGTGTGGTGGTCATGTGGCTAACATCAGGTCTCCCTAGGCCTTCCTGATCAGGGGCTATTATGAAACCTATAATGGTATACTCTAGAAAGTAGGTCAAGTGGCAAGAGATAGCCACACCAACTCTAATGGTTGTGGCAAGGGCATTTTTACCCAAGGTGGGTTTCAGTTAGGATGAGGTGATTATTGTGGAGTAGACAGGGTCACAAAGGGTAGTAGAGGCTTGGGCTAAAGAGTAGTAGGCCTAGGAAGCCTAGTGGGAGGAGGCTTTCCAACAGGCATAGGCCAACATGGAGTCCAGGTTTTGTGAACAAGAGCAAGAACTACTCAAGCAACAGGCTTTGCTAGTAGAGGGCTCTCGGGTTCAACTAGTGGATGAGCTCCATGACCAGGTTTAGGTGGAGTTGCAATAGGAAGAGTGCACTCGAAGAAAAAGGGAGTGGATGAAGCACACACAACAAGTTTGAGAGCAAAAGGAGGAGATGCAGAGACAATGCTAGCTAGATAGGGTGCATGAGTAGAGCATGCAATAGTGGCTTGGGGAGGGACGATGCCCTTATGTCATGCTAGACATAAATTGTGATTGTAAGGTATCATATTCATTGTACCTTTGTTTGTTTCATCTGGATGATGGGGGATTGGTTGAGGAGTGGGTTTGGCGAAAAGTCGCTTTGCAAGATTTCCAGTAGGTTGTTGGTTTTGTGAACTCTGAGCTGCATCGCAACACATTGGATATACTACATGCCCTTGAATGATGGCAGTGCAAGTGTTATGCCCTACCTCAATAGCCATAATGGTTACAATGCTTCTTAGGCCTCGTTCAAGATAACTAGGATTTTTCTAGCACTTATTTCTCATAGCTATATTTCATTGCATTATTTTCAATTGTTTCCCTCCCCTATTGTTCATTCCCTTCTTTCTACTTCTATTCTACTATTTTTCCTCTATAATCTTCCTATGCAATTTCATCCATTTTTTCCTATTCTTGCTTATCTTTTTCTCCTCATGCTTCTTTCACATCATACTAACAGTGAGGATATTTACAAGTGATCTGCCTCATGTGGATATCTACAAGTGTTTTGTTATTTTCTATGTGAGGGTGTGTTGAGTTTGAGTGAGACAAGGAATTATCATATTCAATAATTTTCAATATCATTAGAGTGTGGGACATATCCATGCCCCACTTCTATGACGTAGCACATCAATTGAATGTATAGGTGATGTCTCTTATTTTTTTCCTACTTTATTGATTTCTTGATTTCAAGATTCGATAATTCATCTCTCCTCTTGCATGTTTCTAGATTCTTTCTCTAATTTTCCTTCTTATCTATTTCCTTTTCACTCAACAACACATCAGTGATGATTAAGTGATTCTATTCCATTTTAGTAAGGGTCTATTAAGAGTTTGAGTGAGACAAGGATAAAAAGTCATTAATGACATCCTTTTGGCCATCTTTTATGTTAAATTTAGTCATGCCCCATTTCTATGCAATAGCACCATCCTTGTGATAGTTGTATAGGTGATATCCTAACTTTTCTTCCAGAATACTACTTCTTTTCTCTCCCTATTGCAAATACATTACAAAATTATTGTACATCTTCTTCTTGCTGAATCTTCCTTTAGCATCTCAATAGTATCCATTATGAAGGGGCAATTTTAAATCCACTTTTTCATTATTTTGTTGACTATAGCAAGTGTAGTTGCGATATTGTCAAGCTTCCTTCAAAACTAGGTTTTCATGCTTCCCAAGACCATAAATCATGTTGCATCCTCTTCCTAAGGCCTCTAGCCCTACCTTAGCATTGAGGGAATTGGCACCTACATGCAATTCCATATGTTGTTGCTTTAAATTGTGAAATTTCAACCTTTCCATTAGTTTTTGCTTTAATTATGAAATTTCAACCTTCTTCTTGCAAGTGACATTGTCATTAAAATTGACATTAGTATCAATCTCATTCTAATAAACATCATTAAAATGATCACCTCTAACATCACTTCAATCCCTGGGAAGCTTTCGACACTCAACTTTGATAAGTCCCATGAAGATGAACATTAATCTTTACATCTTCAACTACCTTGGAAGCTCAAAATTAGCATTTTAGGTTGATTGATGGTTTATTGACACCAAAATTTGTGCTAGCATTACTAACATGAAGACCAGTAAAAGTTCACTTCTTGGGATGGTTTATTCACTTTTAACCATCCCAATGATGACCAACATCAGTCCCACTATCAACGACAACAACTCCAGGAGCTTGAAATCAAGGTTTAAAGTCTCACTGACACTTCAGTAATGCTGATGCTAGCATTAACATCAACATCAATGCCTCTTTCAACCCCATTTTTGAAACTCTAAGTTAACTAAATGTGAACTACAAGTTGCCAATTTTAGATTTTGTAGATTTAGGGTAACCCTATGTCTACAAATATTGGGTTCTAGCAATTAAGTTAGGTTGATTTATCAAGATTGAAAGTTATCTTTTGGCTTTCAAAGAAAAAAGAGCACCACCATTATCATCACTATGTGCTTCTCAACCATGTGCAACATCTCCAGCACATCAGGTCTTGCTTGGCACTTGTGTTAGCCTTCATGGAGTCCTTCACCTCTGTCACTAACACTAATGTCACCATTGACACCAATGTTAGCCTCAATGCCTAGTGTCATTGACATTGACATCACCATTGACACCAACATCAACATTAGCATTAGTGCCCAACATCACAAACACCAATGTCACCATTAACATTGGTATTAGTGTCAGCATTAGTGTTAATGCCCAACATCATTGACTAGATGACCTCAAAAAACAATAGTTTTTGAGCTCTAATTCAACATTTGACGTTAGTAGCAAGTTTCTCATCTAGCCTATAAATTGTAAGACATCAAAATTTGTTCTTTGTGCTCTATTTTGACCACTAAATTGAGGCCAAGACTTGATTTTAAATCTCCAAACCCCATTCATCATTTAGTTCATCTTTGTATTGTATCCAAATTGTTATTTACCCCTCCATGCAAGTTATCATCTATTATTAAAATGAATAAAGTATTCTTTATTTTTTGGGAAAGGAAATCCTAAATCCTTTCCTATACATGCATCCTCCACATGCTTCATCATCACCATTACTTTACATTTTTTGATTTCCAGCATTCCGCATAAGTTTACCAAGTTTTCTAGTGTTTATTATTCTACTAATCGCATTTTCTACTATTAGTTGCTTATTCTTATTTGTTTTGGCACTTTTTGGTATTACATCAATATAGGAGCCCACGAATTTTGTTACACAGACTAATGAAAGCATGTCTTTTACAGGGACATTGCTATTTTAGTTGTGCTATATTGTGACTAATCTTTTGTAGGGAATAAGTGCTCTATGCTTTGCAAGTTATGTAACAAATCACTTCTCCTTGAGTTTTTGTATTAATGATTGTAATCGTCTTTTTGTGTATTTGTGTGCATGTTTTGTTGACAACTTTTGTGTGTACTTTGTTTGGACTATGGTGGAAATGGCTAATTGGAATAGTAATAAATTTTTTGACTAGATTTTTATATGTATTATGATTAAATGTTTAAATATTTCATGCATAAAAAATATGATTTAAAATACATGCTGGGAATGTTTTAAAATAATAATAATAATAAATATATGGGAAAAAATATTTTCTATTCTATTTCAATAGAGATGCTAACAAACAAAAGAAAAATAGAGGATAATACTCTAAGGTGTGCCTTAAGAGCTAAAATAGGTATGTTGAGATGCAAAAGAATGCTCATGTTGAGGAACTTGACCTATGAATCAAGTTGGAGGAATTTGATCCATGAATTAGGGATATTATGTGCAAATATCATAACTTTATATTTTATTTTATTTTATCTAAATGTGATGCATTGCTCTTTTTAGTTCAAAATAGTATATTTTAAGTACCCTCTCCATGGTTGTAGAAAGGTCATGTGATGACCTTTCAAGGCTTGTAAGACGATGGGAAAATTCACATTGCTAATGACCTGAAAAAGAAGGAGTATTATTTGATTATGTATCCTAAATTTTCCTTATCATGAATCTATTTTGAAAACTTTTTTTTGCATCTTATGACAATTTTGAATGATAAAGAGAGATATTATGCTGGAATGTTTTGTAATTATCAAGAGGAATTGAACCTAAGATCTAGCAAAATTTGAATTCTGGAATATCAAAAATTGTGATTTAGGAATTGAACCTACAACTTATGAATATACATATTTTATTGATGAATTCATGACTTATTACTGAAAAAGAGAGAGAACTTTAAAAAGAAAGAAAAGCAAACAAATAGTTCCCAAGAAGTCAGGATCATTTACACATTTGTAAACCAAAGAAATGACCACAAAAGAAGCTAAATTAATAATCTCATATTTGTTCAATCACATAATAATATTTTATAATTTCCAACAACACACAAAACAAGATCATCTAAATTTAACTCTTGTAACCATTTTACCTTTATCATTTAATTAAAAAATTCATATGTTCAACAATAGAGAATAAATAAATCTTAATGATAAATTAACATCCTGGATTTCCCCCCACTCCATCAACTTATAGAAAGATATCAAAATTATNAAGGGGAGAGAAGTTTGAGAAAATTAGCCCTTTCTAGCCATTATCAAATGTAACAGAGATGGATCATTTTACCTCATTGCTTAGATATCTTGCTTACTAGGAGGAACTATCAGATTATTGGATTACTATGCCACACTTGTTTTCTTTCTCCTTGCTATCTCTTGTAGTAGCCATAGTCTTCTCTCCTTTCTTAACCACACTACTTGTTGCTGTATCTATTTTTTTGTTCTACTTAGCTACTTTTTTCCTTCTGTGTGCTTTTTTTTTCCTTTTCTCCTTTTCCTATTTGTAGGTGGAATAATAGATAATGGATGGTTTCTTGTAACTGACTTCTTGGGGACTGTTCGTATTCTTTTCTTTCTTTTTAAATTTTTTTT
>MNCI01002796.1:222646-248765 GCA_015680685.1 Gnetum montanum | reverse complement strand
TCCAACAGAGCTTAACGCATACGGTTATGTTAACACATACCATAACTAACTGGATCAAGGTAGGCCACCTTCCCAGGAAACTAACTGACCATTGGAGTCCCTTAATCTATTTACAAATCACTGAAAATAAACCACATAGGGCTCTTCTTGACTTAGGTTTTGGAGTTAACTTAATTTCACTAGAGATGTATCATGCCTAGAACCTGACCCAACTTAAGAAGAGCAACATTCAACTAGAGTTGGCAGACCAGTCCATCACCATTCCCTTGGGATTGGTGGAGGACATCATTACCACTATGTGGTTGGTCTTACCCAGCTGATTTCTTGGTAAGTGAAGTTAATAACAATGAAAGGGACTTTCTGATTATAATGGAAAGGGCATGGCTGAGTACAGTAGATGCATGCCTTAGGATCCGTGATCTTTCCTTGGAAATCTCTAAGATAAATATTTATGGAAAGATCGAGAAGAGGAAAGTTCCATGCATCACATACAATGATTCATCGGGTGATGACATGGAGGAAATGCTTCCATGTAACAGGTGTGCCCTTGAAACATTGAAACAAAGATGCCTATATGTAGCAACCACACAACCAGTAGTAGACACCCCGTGGTTGATAGCTACTAGAAGGATCAGACAAATATGCATGGAACGAACTAAGGAGACCAGCCATACCAACAACAAAGGCATGGACACATTGGAATATGAGCGTCACCAACTTCCATCCTATAATCTAAGATCATCAATTGGGAGAAGTTGGGCACTTCTTAGGAATTTAAACAGGTGCTCATTATTTCAGATCTCTCCCTTTCCACTCAGTCATGGGGGAGATGGCCACCTATGCTAATCATATAGGGCCCTCAGTTCTTTTAAGTTTTTATTTTGCACATTTTTATTTTACAAGTTTTTGTTTTACACATTTTTGTTTTACAAATTTCTTTAACTTTTCTTGTTTTTTTTTTACAACATCGTTATACTTTTCCATTTTGTGTGTGTGTGTGTGTGATCCACCTTGTAAGTTTGTCACCCAATAAGTGTTCAGAATGATGGTATGAACTATTTTCATATTGATTGCTAATGTTTTGTTTTTACCTTTAAGTCACAATGTTGATACTAAGGTATGTTCTTTTGATATGACAGGCAATGAGTTCACTTCATCCGTCCATCCACAACACTCTATGGTCTCTCTTGGCTTGGAAATGTATAGTCTCCTTCTTAACAAGAACTTAAACAAATCAGTGACTAGGTATTTCTCAAACTAAGGAAGGACTCAAGGATTGAAACGGGTATGACTTCAAGGGAACTTGATGCTTTTGTGTTGGCCATTCTCTTGGGTGCTTGGATGTTTTCTTTTTGAGTTTTCTTGCCGTTCCGATGTTACCCAACTATCGGAAGCTGAGACAATAAAAATAAACAGTCTTTGCATGGTGTGGTTCTCATGCATAAAAACACAAAACACCAAAAAAAAACTAAGTGAGAATTCAAAGCACACCCCTGAGACGAAATAAACTTGGGCTACAAACATTGGTTATGGAACCAAAAGTGTTCCCTCTAACTAAGGCCCTTCTCGCTTTCCATTCTCTCCTTTGTTTCGTCGGAATGGTGCTAACTCTTGGGGAAGGCATTCTTGTTACCCAAGTGGATGGTTTAGCTGAATGCATTAATGTGAAGTCATTGGATGTGGTTGGTTTGAGGCTGGACTTGGAATGGCATTTGCTAAGTCACATTAATCATGAAACACACAAGGGGTTGTACACTGCCTTGTTCTTGAGATTCCATTCCATCCTCTTCTCTCCACTCTTCTCTCCATTGTTCACCTCATTGCCAGTTGTATCATTAGTGTATATTTTGGTTGATGAAATATTTTCTTTTTGGTAAATTCTTGCGGTTAAGACTTTAACTCTTGTTTCAAATAACATTCCCGGAGCCTACAGACTCTTTGAATGTGGGTTTGTCAGGGCATTAGGGGCATGAGCCTACTTTGGGAAGGACCCACTAACATTCCTATTTGGAGCATTAGTTAAATTATTTCCCTTAACATTTTGCAATTAATTTTATTTTGTTCATTTCCATCTTGACATCCATTTCATTGATGTCATAGTTGTCCCTTTTTATCTATCTTTCTTACTCCTTTTCTTTTTCCATTCTAACACTACTGGAGGTTCGCGATTAGTCATGGGGGTATGGGGCCTGATTTTTTCAATTTTCTCCTAGCCCCCACACCTTCGGTAGTCATCATTAATATATCCCCAGATCCATATTAGCCATACCAAAACCTAGCCAGTGGACCTACACCAAAGCAAGGTATTAATTACATGATGATTCATTTACCTTTGCTAATATATGATTGTGTTGTGTGTGCAGATGGAAATCATACAACAATGGAATTGGATCTGAAGGGAGCACTTGGAATGGAGTGGCACTAGAAGCATGTATGCAAGGAGCAAGATCGATGGCGTGCTTACCAATGGAAAACAGAAGGCATAATTTTGGCATTGGTAGCAGCAACACTTCTTTCTCTTTCTCTTTCTTTCTCAGCTACCAACAAAGGCCTGATGTCATTGTAATAAGGTGTTCACCCTTGTTGTCATGAACACCAGTTTTGTCAAGTCTTGTAATGATGATCCATTCACATGTCATCCCATTAGTTCCATTCCCCTCAATAATTCCATACCTTCCTGATATTATTGTAAGGAACTTAAGGACAAGTTTTCATTCAATCATGGGGGTATGATGAGACGTGATTCGCATGAGCCGCGATATCACATCCCATGCGATATGGTGTATGCGATATCGTATCATCCCCTGCGATGTCACGTACGTGATATCGCAGTCCACCAAAAAATCTATAAATAAGAGGTGGGTCTCCCCTTATTTCCCATCCTAAGTTAGAAGTAGGGAAACTCTGGCAGTTTGATCACTCCAGAGATAGAATATTTTCCATGTGCCTGCTGTAGGAGCCCTAAAGTGAACGGATCTTTATTCAAGCAACATTGTACCTGAACACAAGTTGTGTACCGCAATAAAGACAAGCTTTTTAGATAAACCTTGCAGTGCATGGAATAGGATTTTATTTATTGTTCTCTCTCTCACCCTTAAACTCCTAGAATGTGGTATGAGTACTACTTAATTATGATCATCTAAGGATGTGTACGGATAGTCAAGGAATCGGCTGCTCATCGCATGCGGTATGAGTATGACTTGATTACGAGCATCTCATGTGACTACTTGGTAACCTAGTGGCATATTCAGGATCTACGCTTGGTAATCCCAATGGTATTCCCAGATGTGTACGATTAGTCAAGGAATCGTCTGCTCATCACACTTAGGCTAGATAGATTCTCTCAACCCTTTCCTCCTAGTTAAGTGCCTCAGTACGACCACTTTGAGCACGTGCGTTACGCGTGGTGATCCCAGCAACGATTAGCGTTTGGTAGCCATGGTTGCATCAGTTCAGGGTGTGTACAGTAAGTGGGAACGGATGCTAATGCTAGGTAATTTAGGCTTAGTTCATTAGTTAAAGTTAGTACTTAGTTTCTCAACCCTTCACCCTTTAGCATAGAAGACATAAAACATAAAAAGACCATAAAAATCAGATACCTCAAACTTACTTAACCATACACCGTGACAACCACAAGTAAGTCTAGGAAGACAACGAATGATTACCCCAAGTGTTCCATGTGGTGTGTAGGCACTTAGTCTGTGGAGTTCGACCGGATCGCGTGTGCTACGCTCGTTTCATATGGTTGAGTGTAGGGGTACCTCGCCACTCATCACACAACTTCTTAATATACATATGGAAATGCACCTCAAGGAGAATGACTAATTCCAAATGAGGACCTTTCAAACAAGTACACAAACAACCCTGTAGAAAACATTGATAGTAGAGAAACAATGCATCTACCAAAGGGTGCCTCATCCTTGGACCCCTCACAATCTAGTACAAGGTTTGACTTGGCACTACACCAAAACTATCTAGTCCTAACTGCCTAAATATTTGTGACCACCATAGAATCTAGGCCATGTAGTTCTCCAAGTGAGGGTAGTAGGAAGAGAACTTAGAGGGATTTGCAACAAGAGGGTGTCCTACTACTGGCTTGGTACCACTAAGCCAAGATGGGTTTTCTAACACTTGAGAGCCACCCAAGGGTGCCTCAAAGTGTTCCATGGTCCCCAAACCATAGGGAAAGCCCAGGTGAACCACTATCTTGAGACATCTCTCACAATACAACTTTGGCTCAACTTGGTGTGATAAGGCCTATATTTAGGTTATCATATATACCCCTTGGGTTAGAGGAAAGGTGAAAATTTTGCAAATTAGTTTGGGAAATTGGTCATGATAATTTCATTATAGAAAAAGATGTTCAAGTCCTCCATGATGAAGATTTCATTCTCATAGGTCACTATTAGATGTATTTTGAACATGCATAGAGTTCAGCCATTTTTTTTCTTTTCTTTTTCCAGAAGTGGGATGCTTTATGGTTTGACATGAAATAATATAACGTGAATGTATTTTGACTACTTTAGTCTCTTCCTTAACGTTTCCCATTTAACTACATTAAATTGAAATTTGAAATAATGTTAGAATTTGTCCATAGATTTTTCCTATGTTAAAATTAAATAAAATTAGTTTAGCTATATATTTATGATATATATTTGTTATTTGGCCAAGAGAATATTTTATAGTTTTCAAATTAATAAAATATCATATTATTTCACTTAGAATTGATTTTCACATTAAAAACAAAAATCAAAACTAATGTATGTTATATTAATTAAAATAATAATTCTATGAAAAAGTTCTCTTTTAGCCAAGCAACATGATGATAAATATTTATTTATGTTGACAAAGTCCAACTGGCTGGTAACTATCTTTCATCTTTATGATGATAAAATTCCTAAATTATTGTACTGTGATTGAAGAGCATTCTCTTGCATGGGTCTTGTAGTTGGCTTCTTGGCCAAAATTAGTATAAATACTAGGAGGAGACTCTTGTGGGTGATTAAAATCCTTTTTGAAGTATTTATTCTATTTTCTCCGTATAACATGTAGTAAGGTTAGTGACTTTTTTTTTATAAATTTCAATAGAAAATTGTAAGTATTTTCCACATAACAAGTACTAATTAAATGAACAATTCTTAACAAGCTTATATAATATGAATTGAATGATCAAGGGAAAGTGTATGGACTTTCATATGATATTAATGTCATAAAACAATAATCAAGAAAGCAATATCATGGGAAAAAACATAGTAAATTTTAACATGGTTTAGCTAGGCCTGCTTCACATGCAAGGATGCAATCACTTTCTCTTCCCCAGATTCCATTTTTTTGCTAACAAAGTCTTCAATGTTGGTTCAAGGATTTTTAGTTTCCCTTACATTGTTAGTTTGTGGGTTTTCAATCTTCCAAGTACAACGCTATTTTTTGGGTTGTTAATCTCACAAAAGTAAACTCAAAGGTGAATCCTCATCAACTCACATAAAAATGAGATTTTCCAAGAATTCAAATGCTTCTCTCAGATCTCAAAAGATCAAATACATCTACATGAAATACATAGTATAGGAAGAGGAAAGATCACAAGATGACAATAGGAAGAGGATGCATGCACTAGATCCACTCTTCATAAAGGGGATCAAATTTTGGTTTTGATTGACATGATCATATGCCCTTGCAGGCTTAGGCTACTATCATACCTTTTTATCCTTGCGCATGTGAAATGGTCAAGAAATGACAAGAAGGAAGCTTTCAATTTTATAATACTTACATAAAAAAACCTCAATCATTTAACCTTAGAATGGTTCAATTGACTGGGCTATGGTTTCATCAACCTAAACGTTCCACAATTTCCTCTAATTTACATTGTGGCTGAAATGGGGTCAAGCAACCTATGTAAGGTTTGGACACCTAAAGAAGTGATCATTTTTGCTCTAATTACAAGAAGCTTACTCTTGAATTGTTTAACCTTAT
The DNA here is from genome assembly GCA_015680685.1 of Gnetum montanum. Lineage (NCBI taxonomy): Eukaryota > Viridiplantae > Streptophyta > Gnetopsida > Gnetales > Gnetaceae > Gnetum > Gnetum montanum. The sequence goes on along the minus strand of MNCI01002796.1, from coordinate 242,795 downwards.
GATCCTTCAATTAACCTAGAAAGTGTTCATTTTCTTCATGCAATTGCGATCAAGTGACCAATCCAAGATTCAATTGATTAAAGGAGTGACAATTTTGAAAAATAACTTAAGCACATAAAAAGCACCTAAGGCTAGAAAAAATTGCAATCAAAGCCAATCATTTGTCACTCCAAATAAACAAATCATGCAATAATATTTCCCTATTTGGACATGACAAAATGTTGAAAAGAAGCAAATAAGAGAAATCCCCCCTTTGCTTCTACCTTCCAAAGCTTGAGTAACCCTACTAATGAGTAAAAAGTAGTCCCTATGTCCAACCATACGAATTACAAGTGTGCACTAATGGTCTAGTCAAATTTCGTGGACTTGGCTCCTAAGTATGCCTATAAACAAAGATTGTGAGTCAAGGAAATGTGATCATTATCTTCTTAACTCTGACTTGTATAGGCTCTTATGTATAGTTAAGTGTGAGTTAAGGCATATGATATTTATTTATATTTACATTTTTATAAATTTTTATCATAAGCCTTGGTAGGAAGATAAATGGTTGGTAATTAACTATTCTAACTATCTAATAGTTCTAAGGCTAACTATCCTAACATAAATATCTGGGCCCACTTTCCATACACCCTAAACTCATATTAATACTACTAGGTTACTAAGTGATAATTACTGAGCGTATTAAATGGCCATTGCTGGGATTACCAAGCATTAAATGATATGCTCAAAGTGGTTGTACTTATGTGTTCATTAATAAATGCATTAATTAATTAAAAAAAGAATGTAAATTGCATGAAGAACAAAGTGCAAGTAAGAAATATTAATTTATTCCAAGTGCTACAAGGAATGTTAAGAATCTCATCTTTATTTTCATTCGCATAAATATGTCCAAGAACATTATGTTTGAATAAAAATCTATACAATTGCTTTAGTTCTTATTGTGGGCACTCATAAAATATTCTAACTCTAGGAAAAGAAAACTATAAGAGCTTTGCCACACTAGCGACTTAACATGCCATAAATGTAGTAGGTACGTGCATTTATATAGGCTTAACTTGACTCTACATCAACACATGTGAGCATGCATCGATAAGGTTGCATTGACGCATGCCCATTGATGCAGCTAGTCAACAGTGATTCATCATAGCTCCACGACTAAGTGAAGACTTGTCCTCAAGTGAACAAAAGGAGGATTGATCTTCTGAAAAATTTAGGAAGGTATGGAATTATTAACTGACTAACTCTTACTAACTAACTAACTATGAGTGTAAAATTGTATGAAAGTACAAAATTGGTATCCATGGTAACAAAATTTGACACCTTTATAAAAAATGACAACAAGATCCCTCTAATTGCCAAAGACAAGGTGAAGTTCAAATAGTGCCAAGAGGTGGAGGCTCCTGGGATGCTGACAAACCTACATCAAGCTCCAACGCTTGTGGCAATGGAGGGGATTAAGGCTATCATACTATTTCTGCTACTTCAGGTAAAAGTTTGAAAGCATCCAGTAATGCTTTCATCTTTTCTTCTTTACTGAGTGGACTATACATAGTCCACATGGCTTTATCAATGTGTGTTGGTACAAGAATGTTTCATGGGCAAGGCATTGTTGGAAACCCTTCCTTGACATTAACAAACAATGCTACAATTTGTTTCCATTTGATGTCAAACGTCTTTACCAAGTTCTACAACTCATGATAATAATTCATTTGCTTAGTCAAGTTCTTAGCAACTAATCATTGATCAGTAAATCGACTCCTAAGAATCTCAAGATCCCTGTTAGCTATCTCTAACTTTAGTTTTTTCTCTTTATGGTGCTTGAATTCTACCTCATATAGGAGGTACAAATTAGCTATTTATTTCTCCAACTCTGTTCTTGACCTCCCTGTAGTTAGCATAGCCAAGTTTGCATACTAGAGGTTGGTGAGCTCCATGTATTCAATCATCTCCTCTATATGTAACTCCTTTAGGTGAATTTTAGCTTTATTATATGCATTTAGGACATTGAAAATTAGCTACCATACATTGCCTCTCTACTAGAGTTATTGGAGGGCCTTATTCATATTCACCCTAGCCAACAAAATATCTTTCTTATTTACTTCCTTGAGGAGCCTAACCTAGTCCTTGTAATGATTTTTCACTCGTTCAAATTTTAGGGCCTTATTCTTTTAGGCAACTACCTCAATGGCCATTTTTTAGCAAAGCATCTAGACTTCCTCTATAGAGAGATTTCTATTTTCTACTACCAACCTCCTTAAGTTAAGGTTCACCTTAGCTAGTTATTCTTGTTGTTGTTGAATAAATATGATCATATGGTCCTTTTGTTGCTCAACATTTCACAAGAAGTGAATGTTCTTATTGAGGATCGAGTTTTCTTTGTGGACTTAAGCCAAGTCCTTATCAATGTTGAATGCTAAAGTTTCTTATAAGAAGATGTTAAATACCTCCTTCTCCTTTGCATTCTTAGCCTCTCTATGTTTTTGTTGAATTTTAGGTTATGAATGATAGGATTAAAGAGACGTGATCGTAACTCCATAGCTTCAACAACCAATTGTTGGCTTTTAATAGTGGCTACTTGTAGTTGGTCATTGGCAAGGATTAATTTTTTCTTCATCTCTAGCAACTCTGACTAGGTTGTTATAATCTCATCCAGGAGATCAAAGATCTTTATAAGAAGTTTCCTAGTTCCCACCAGTCAATCCAACACCTCTTCATGTTGGGTTGCACCAAGCCAACCACTTCCTGATCTTGTAGAAGCTTGAACATCTTATAGAGTATCTATGTGTAGTACTACTACCACATGAGAGTTTAGGGCCTTTGCCACCCTATTGATCACCACTTTTTTTTGCTATCTCTTTCCCATGGTACTTCATCACTAGGAAAATCCCCCCCTTTCCTTCCACCAAGTGCACTGAAAAGGTTGTAATGTTCTCAGAGATTTCAGGAAACTCTTGTCCAAGGATGGACATCGTAACTTCTTGAGCACTAGGATTCATTCCTATGAATGCCTATGTTCGTTGTGTAGAGAATAACAAAGTAGTCTCCTTCAACCAGCTAATGGTTTGGGTAACCTCATTGAGATAGCTCAATAGTGGACAATAGACTGATGGATTTCCACCACTTGTCAAACCCTATTATTGTTGTATCAATTGCTCACAAAGTTTTATGATTCTTTAAATAGCTACATGGGCTTCTAGTGTGGTCTCCCTAGTAAGTGGTGCTGGTGGCTACTCCTCTTCCAACAGCTTAGTGGCTACTTTATCTTTCATCATATCCTACCAATATGTAGCAAGAACATGATGGAGTGTATCATTGGCATAGCATGCTATGGCTTTTCTTCTACACAGTTTTGTGATGAGGCATGAGAAGGGGAATGTCTTCCTTTTTCATTCATTTTCTTTAAAGCACTTCTCAATCTCTAGCTAGATGAGATAAGGAAGGTTGATTGGGAATTTACCACTTAGAGCATCACATGTAGAGGTGAAGAAGGCTATAACCTTGTTGGGCCTCATCATGGGGTTCAGCTAATAGGCTACTATCTTGAAGTATGCATGCTCCACCTTGGTTAGTGGGTTGTATTCCTTGTGGTTCACCTCATAAAAACACTAAATCCACTCATTCTTAGCTTTGGGATTTGCCTAGGTAGATATCTCTACCAAAGTTTCCCCCATATCAAGCAAGCCAAGAGCCTTCATAATGGCTTCAACCAAGCATGAGATGATAATATCTTGGATTTTCATCATTGTAGCTCCTTGTTGGTTGCTTTAGAATAGTTTCATATTCCCCATATACCATTCTCCACTAAAGGAGAGAATGGGCCACATGGGAGACCCCTACTGTTGAATGTAAAATTCCTTGGGAACTAGTTCCAAGAAGGATCCAAAGTTTAGTTCTTGAACAACCAAACTTTAGAACTTCTTGGTTCAAATCGTTTCAAGCTAGGCCTCTGTTAATGTGACCTCCAGATTGGGTCTTGGCCTTGGCACCTCATCTTGCCATGATTGGCCAATTTTGATAGTGGGATTGCCAAATAGATTTCACTTCAGGATCCTCCCAAACAAGTCCCATCATGTGAGTTTTGGCCTCCTATTCTTAGGGCTACTATGGCTATTATTGGTCCCTTCCTTCTCATAGCCATTTTCCCCTCAATTATGATGGTCCTCCTACTAATGCTCCCCTCTTTGGTGTCATCTGTGATCGCAAACATAAACAAAGATTAGAAATTTATGTGTAACCCTTAGTTCATTTTGATACCTCTCTCATTTAGTTAAGTTAACTTAAGTTTGTTTGTGATCATGGTAGGTTGATTATTTTATTAGTATTCTATTCATTAGCTATCAAAGTTTTCTTATGAGGTTTAACTTGGTGTAAATGGGAATTTTAATAGTTAAATCTTTGGGAGTTAGAAAAATTTTCTATCATAAACCAAAGTTTTGTGGCCCTCATGACATAAAGCTTACCTTTGGTAGCTAGAGGGTCAAAAAATGAGATGAATCAAATAAATAGTATGGAAGTTATGGCATTGGAAGGCCCTTGGGCTATAAAAAATAGCAAAATCTCCCCTTTCATTTTGAGGAAAATGTGAAAATTTTGCTAAAATTTATAGATTTTTTATGCTGTGGCAACGAGGATGCGTAGATGTAGCCTTTTGCAAGAAATTTTCCCAAATAAAGACAAAGTATTGGGGAATAATATTATGATGAAATTGGAGTCCAAAGGAAGCCAGAAAAGCCCAGAATGATGACAAATCATGGAAGAGGACATGAGATTAGTTTGGGAAAGGAGATTTGAAGAAAATTATATTACCAATAAGTGAAAAAGTGGAGGTTTCTTATATAGAATGATGAAATTAAATGCAAAATAACTAAGGAGCAAAAAGTTTAACAGAACAAGACCAAAGAGTATACCAGTGGATCCTTCCCATAGTAGACTCATGCCCTTAATGCCCTTACATGTCCTCATACCTAGGAGTCTTTAGGCATCAAGGATGATTAATGATCATGGATTGTTAAAAATCAAATCCACATAAGAAATCGTCAAAGAATCAGGACATACCAAAAGCAATACATTGATTAACCATGATAGGAGGCAGCGAGGTTGTGGATGTCAAGAGTTGGATGATGGAAGAAAGAGTGTGTGAGAATAGAGTCTTGCATCCTGGTCACATGAAATCCTTGTGAAACATGTGATTAATGTGACCCGATATTGTTTCTTCCTTAGCAAATTTAGATCATTTGACCTCCAAAGTTCATGAATACTCCCAACGATCAACTTCCATTGCAAATAGAGAATAAAAAAGTAGGAAGTTAAGAAGAGCCTTAGTTAAGGAGGCATATTTAGGCATGGTAACCAGTGCTTGTAGCCCATTATTTTATCTAAGATATGTGCTTTCAATTCTCATGTTTGTTTCTTTTTTTGAATGGAAACCACACTATGCAAAGGCATTCTTCCTATTAATGGTCAATGTTAAGAATGATAAGGACTTGATAAAAATACACATAAAACTTAAGATGGTAGGCAAGTACCAAAGGTGACAAGTTCCCTTGAAAGCCACATCCTTATTGATTCTGCTTGATTTGTTCTAGGTGTATTAAGTATCAAAGCGACAGATTCTTTTATAAGTTGTAATTAAGAAGGCACCTCATGCTTCCAAGATGAAAAAACACCATGGAGTTGAGTGGAATGGGTGGATGACGTGAGCTCACTACCTAATACCATAAGAAAACCAATGTTCCATTAATCGACATCATAATTCAAAGATGAAATCTAGTCATTAAGCAATCAATTCAAACTATCAAGTTCAACTAAACTTCCAGTAATTAGTAGTTGTATCAAGCACCAAAGTCCTTATGGAAATAAAGAAGAAAAACACATGTGAGAAAATTTCAATAAGAAAAAATGTATAAAACAAATTACAAAATATTTAGAAAACAAAAAATGTATAAAGAATGGTGTAAAATTAAAAGGTTGAAAAATTGAGGAGCTGTTACAATAGCTTAGAATGGATGGCCATCTCCCCCACAACTGTGTTGGAAAGGGGAGATCTAAAAAATATAATGAGCTTGGCCATTAGTTAAGGTGGTATTACCACTAGTTACTCTTGGTTCTAGGAAAGGTTTCACTTGTTTTGTATTGACCAATAACCATTTGTCTGGCTTGGCAAGATGGTTAATCATGATGGCCTAGATGAAAAAGTTACATAGATAATATAAGATGCCTCCCATAGCATTTGGAATTTTTTACATTGAGGTACATGCATGGGATTCTAGTAGAAAACCTTATCTCCTAGTTAAAATTTAGCTTTCCTTATTTTGAGATCATGTCATTGTTTATTATGTGCCTTGTGCACTTCATTCAAGGACAAGGCCACTAATCAATTTTCATCTAGAGTGTTTAAATTCATTAATCATTCTCTTTGGGCTAGACTTAAATGAAGGTCAAGTTCATAAGCTATTGAAAGTCTACGACGTTCTACTTGGATAGGAAAAGTTGTGATTTTCTTATACACTAACTCATAGGGGGAATAATTGATAGGAAGCTTCAATGTTGATCGATAAGCCCAAAGAGCATCGTTAAGTTTGGTGCTCTAGTCCATCTTATACGTACTAACTATATGTCTTAGTATCATTGTTATTTTCCTATTAGTGACCTCTACTTTATTGTTGGCACATTCTTTGCAGGCATTTCAAAAGGAGATGGGTACAAAGCTTAATATGAGTTTGGAATATCACCAACAAACTGATGGTCAAACTAAGTGGATGAATCAAATTCTAGAAGACATGTTAAGAGCCTATGCTTTGTAGTATAGAGAAGGTTGGGATCGAATGATACCATTAGCTAAATTTGCATATAATAATAGTTATCAGGAGGGTTTGTAGCTAGCACCATATGAAAGTTTATATGGTAGGCCATGTAGAACACCTTTATGTTATGATACCAAAGAAGATCGTTAGTAGGTGAGCACATATTTGGTGAGGCAAACTACAGAGTAGATTTGGGAGACTTGAAAGTTGCACATCATATGCAGGTGGCATATGCCAATTAGTGTCAAAGGCCACTAGAGTTTACAATTGAAGATCATGTATTTATTCATGTTTCTCCCTTGAAGGACCTTACTTGATTTTGCCAAAAAGGGAAATTGGTTCCTAGATACATTGGTTCATTTCAGGTGTTATAGCAAATTGGGAGAGTGGTCTATCAAATAAAATTACCTCCTCATTTGGCACATGTCCATGATGTATTTCATGTATCTATGCTATGACACTATGTGCTTGATGAACATCATGTGATTGATCATTTAGAGATACAACTACAATCTGATGTCAATTATGTTGAGCAGCTAGTAGAGATTGTTGATCATATGTTGCAATAGCTATGTAGTAAAGTTGTATCTATGGTCAAGAGTTTATGGAGTATACACGGAGTTTCATAGGCTACTTGCAAGGTGGAGACTAAGATGCATGTAGCTCCTCTTGAGATCTTTCAGGAGGAAGATTCTCAAGGAGGGGAGAGTATTACATCCCATCTAGAGACATTAGGTATGGTCATACACCTATGACTTATAGATTACATGTGGAGTCCTAGAGGGTTGTTATGAACAAGTTAATGTATTTTATATGTTATGAGGCTTCATCTTTATGTTACGACTATGATGTGTTTACATGCTTAGTGAATGTGATTATGTAAACTAGCCCTATGTGATGTGTTAGATAGGTAATGTTACTAGCAAGGGGGTTGGATTGGGGCACAAGAGCATCTATCTAATATGTATTTATGCTTTCTGTGTGATTTTGATATTTATGCATTTGTATTATAGCACTATGTTGTGTGATGTTCAAGTTCGGTTTGGCATGTGAATGTGTAGAGCATATGATAAGGATCTCATAGGTTCAAACAAATTTTGATTTGGAGTTTCGATGTGTTTGTTATGCATGATTAAAGTTCATAGCATTAGTTGTGGAGGAAAAAAAATAAAGATAGCTTATGAAAATATTTCATTTTCAAAAAATAATAAACAATTCAAGGTAAAAGAAAAAAGAAAAAGTGAGCTCATGTCACGTGAGAAAAAAATGCATCTCTAGTTTTTTTATTTTAAGAAAAAGCATATAGTAAAAGTATAGGTTATATGTTTTTTTTTGTACCCACCGCCTCACCATCACTTACCGATAGAAATTGGGTTTTGAATTTCTATTTTTTTCTGTTCATGTTAACAAAAATGCATAGGAGCCTTTTTTTTTGTTTTTCTTTCTTCTTTCTTTTTCTGTTCCACATTTTTCTAAATTCTGAGCTTTGTGGATAGTTTTTGTTTTCTTTAAACCTAGATTTGGGATTGCTGTAGTCATATATGTGGGTGTAGAACTTGTTGGGAGTGAAATAGAGTCTTGCTAGATTTTTGAGAGTTTTCTACTTATTTCGGCCTTTTTGCCCCAAAAATTTTAATTAGTGGGTTTTCTTTACTTTTTTCTTGTATTTTTTATGTTGGATTAGTATATATGATCATGGAACCTAGGCATGTGGGGTGGATAGCTTAAAGATTGAGCTTGGACATGTTATTTTTCCTATTTCCTAAAATTGTCGAATTTTGGTTACAAATTGTATAGTAATATATATGTGATATATGGTATGATGTGGACTTATAGAATATGATATGTGATGTTAATGAGATTGGTATGATTGGAATATGGTATTTTCGAGGCATATTGGGGCACTAGCATTTTTGGGAGTTCCAATCCTTCCTGGTGGTAATTAAATATTATTAAATACTATTTTATTAATCAAACTTTGAACATGCATAAATTTGCTTCCAGGAGTTTGGTTTCGGTAAAATTAGTGTCATTAGGATCATTTTGGGAAGTACTTTATAATTGTGGGATTGGTTTTCTCTTTGGGGATATATCATTTTAAAGGTTATTATAGTGGTCATTTGTGTGGAAGTACATGTAGCTTGAGAAATATGGTATTGTTTTGTCATATCATGATATTAATGTCATTTTCTTGAATCATGGTATTGTTTTTATGGAATGACTAGAATTGTTAGGTGTGGATATGTGTGGTTACGTTATGTTTGTTTGGATGCATTGTTCTTATGACATGTGTTGGCTTAAGCTAGCCAAAATGTGTACATGTCTCCATGATGATGCTTATGATAGTTGTTGGTAGGTGGTGCTAACATGACAGTGTGGATCAATTGGTGATGAGGCACCCTAAAAGGAGTATTAATTAACCTCCACTATGATGCATCAGTGAGGATGATTTCTTATGCCTCATTCTGAGAGTGGGAGAGCATAGGTGTGTTCGTTCCTACAACTAGTATGTGCCATAGGTGTGTTCATCCCTATCGCCAATCCTCTAAAAGGCTAGTGGTTGTGGGTCATAGGTTGATGGACCCTAGCACTAGTTGGATAAATAAAATACCTGCTATTGTGACTGAAAACGTCAATGGCTAGAAAACACCGAGAGGTCATCAGTCGTGACAGTCTTAACCCCGAATCTGTGTAAGGGCTTTGTTGGATAAACGGAAATGGGGTGCCTTGAACGATCTAGTTGATCAGAAAGGGACTTAGTTGGTGTTAATATAACCTTTTGTAAACGAATAATTTGAAAATAAGAGTTTTAGCATAAATGATAACTTTAAATGCAAAAGAGACAGAAAGCAATGTAAAAATGCAATGATAAGCAAGAAAACAAAGTAAATTGCTGTTAGAAAAATGCACTGCTTCAAGAATGTGACTTCACTCTGTCAAGGTGGATACAATTGGTTACACAATGCTGAGGGGCGTAGGGATCCCAAGAGTAACCAAGATGTTTTGAGCAAAGTAGCTATATACTTGAATGCGGATTCAGCAGCCAACAATATAGAATGCTATGAGGATAGTAGGAAAGAGTAGAACAAAATGCCAAATGAGAGTGTCAACTATTTACAGTGTCAAACAAGGTGTTTACAATGCTCAGGATTAGAACGCTAACTTTCTTGCTTGCTTTCCAACTAGTTCGCTAGCCAGCCAACCGAAAAAGATTGAAAAAAGGATCCCCTGAGCGTTGCTTGTTGTGGTATTTATAGGACCAAAGACATGCAAAAGATGTAGTTTGGATGCCATATGCCTTGGGATTGTGTTGAGTTGTCTATGTTTCATGGGTGTGGATGACCGTTGGACGTGCATGTCCATTGGACGAGCCTACCATGCTGTAATTGCGAACCTACCACATTGTAATTGCACCATCAGAAGCTAGAGATGTGTGCCAACGATGCAATTAAGTGAAGTGCATTGATGTGGCATAACTGTTTGCTACGCCATGCTATGCTTTGTAGCATAGAGTAGCAACTTGCTACGCCATGCTATGCTATGCAGCGTAGCATAGCGTAGCCATCAGTTTGAAGCAAAACTTGTGTTGCGTCCTATTGCATATGCTGGAGACCTTTGAAGTGCACTGATTATTTATTGCATTTTTTCTATGCTATGCTATGCTATGTAGCGTAGTATAGCGTAGCAGCCAGGACTTAATCACGGGGATGTCGACGATCCACGACCTTTGCTCGTTGCACTGTGACACTTGCGAACTTGCTGATCCTACTCTTTGAGGTGCCTTTCATTATTCCCGTGGAGTTGCTATATCATGCTACGCTACATGGCGTAGCATCACAATCGACATGGCTTGCTTTTTGCTAAGTTTTCCACTATCTGGTGAAGTAGCCATTGCTGAAGAACTTAGAGTTGAGCGAAGCAACTGTTTTTGAAGGCCAGAGGTGCTAACTCAGTGCAATTGAAAATCACTAAATAAGCTAAGCCTTCTTGTCTTACTCTCACTATGCTATGCTACGCTACGTAGCATGGCATAGTGTAGCATCTTGTCTTACAATAATTTACAGTTGCCTGGCTAAAAAACTGTCTCTCAAAGCCTGCTACGCTATATGGCGTAGCGGACTCTTTGACTAGAAAACCTACCAAACTGTTTTGCGCATTCTAAGCACCGCTAACAACTCTCCACATCATTTCTGAGTAGGCTGTTAGCTGGAAGAATTACCTGGCTAGAGAATTTACTAGACTGAATAGCCTAAAGTTGAAACATCCACTTCTTACCGAAGTGACATGGCATTGCCTAAATTACGAAGACTCAGTGAAGCAAGGATGCCCTGAAAATATAGGGTGTTTCATTGGCTCCTCTTTGTCGACGTTTTGAGGATGGACCCGAGAGACGTTGACAAAGAATACAAAACACCACAGAAGACAAAATGCTAAGATTGATGTGCAGTGATTGTCAGGACATCGCTTAGTTGTTCTTGAGATTATTTCATTAGTTTTTGCGGGTGGAGGGCTGCTTTAAGCAGGGAGGAAGGAGGTTTAGAAAAAGGGTAAAAATGAGGTTTAGCAGAGTCCCTCGTCAGAGTGCTCATGAGGGAGTTGTTCATGTTTTCATCTTTACTTTTGTTGACCTTCAACCTCTCGTTGAAACGCTTGAGCAGGGTGATTGCGAGACGACTTACGTGCCATTTGCTTTAGGCACGTGAGTTTTTGCTCTTTTACGCTTTTGCCTTTTACTATTTTGCCATTTACATTTTGCGAACAACCTTCCTGCAGGGTAGGTGTTTCTTTCCTTAGATGAGTTGTCTTACATCCGCGTGGGGGTGTTAACCTACCTACATATGCTTCCCATGTAACAAGCTATGTTATGCATGTCATGGACATTGCGGTTGAGCAAACAGGAGGGCTTAACAAGCGTTGGAAAAATCTTGTAAAAGAGGGGAGTGAGTAGGAATTGCAGATGTAAGAAGTGGGGTAAAGGGAAGAAGCTTATAAGGTAGGGCATGATATGCACTCTAAAGTAGCCAAGCTAGTCAAGATAATCACTTTGCAATGCTATAGCATTTGCTTTTGTAGCGAGATGCACCTTCGACCAACACCTCACCGGAACACACCTTGCAAACACAGAGAGTGAACTAGAAGAAACAACCATGATGCAAAGTGAGGGCAAAGGTTTTGCTTGCTACAGACGTTGTTGAAGCTCTTGGATGTATCGTCCGAAATCTTCGGTCTTCAGCTTGAAGGAAACAGAAACCTGGAGATCTCCAGACATGCACAGAAGACCTTACCTTTGCTTGAGGGCAAGCTGGAATTAACGAAGGTAGAGTACCTTGAGTGGTCCGCATGCGGATCAAGCAAGGATTTCCACGAACGTACACCAATGTGCTATACGCTGGGTTATATATAAACGGCGTAACTAAGGTAAAACGAAGCGTAAATGACATAACTGATGTAAACGGAGCGTAAACAGTAAACATGCAACAATGAATGAAAAACTGTAACAAATTGTAGCAAAGAAATGTAGCAATGTTATTGCAAAATGAGAGTTACAATGCACCGGTCTAACGCAGTTGTGGCTCTGACACAAGGCAGACGAATAGCCCTGGTGGATGCAGGGATGACTGTGTGCTGGTTCAAACTGCAAGCACAGCGTAGAAGCTGTATGCTCAGCGTGCAGGGGAAGGTCCAGCGTACAGGGTTTTTGCTCTAGTTCTTAGCATCTCTATTTTTCTCTTTGGTTTGCTCCAAATTCTCCCCCCTCCATCTAATGAAAAATTGGGGTTTTTATATAGGTTTATTCGTTAAACTCGGGTTGGGTGACATGTGGCGCGTTGACTGGGTGCGAAAGAATAAAATTTACAAGTATACCGCTATACGCCAGCGTATATTGCTGTACGCCAGCGTATATTGCTGTACGCTGGCGTATACATGCTAAACATGTGACTGTGGTGTACAGACTTGATTAGAACAGAAGAATTTTTTCATCCTCCAGATTTGAATTCGGATGCCATGAAGATGCTGCCTATAGGTGTTCAACTCGGTTGACCTTGATTTGACACTTTGTACATGCTGGGCGTATACGCTGGGCATACACGCTGGGCGTATACGCTACGTCTGTTGGGCATATACACTGGGCGTGCAGGATGTACATGCTCAGCGTATAGACTTCAGGATGCATGATGTCAACATCTGATGATTGCTTTGTTTGTGTGAGTTGATGCCTTGTACCAAGTCTTGCTCTGCAGTGCCGTTTCCATGCCGTCTTCGGGGATTTCTTGTTGAGCGTATACATCAGTCGTACATGTTGAGCATACATGTGAAGCATATACACTAGGCGTATACGCTGTGGATGTGTACGCTGGGCGTATACGCTGTGAATGCAAGCTTGGGCGTATACACTGAGCGTATATGCTGAGAGTGTATACTTAGTGAAGACTAAGTGTCTTGATCTCCGAAGTTGCCATGTTTGATAGTAGATGTTGTCGTGGTCGTCGGCGGGTCCCAAGGAACTGCTCCTCGTTGAGTCCGACTCTGCTTGAAGTTTTCTGTAGGGCCCTCAAGCCTTAGTCATGCTGGGGAGCATCATGACTTAGCTTGATTCTTGTTGAAAAAGTACTAAGCTCAGAATTTTGTGGTGTTTCATTGGCCACTCTTTGTTGACGCTTGTAGGAATCGACCCGAGAAGCGTGCAAAACACCACAAGCAACTTGGTAGAAATGTTGTCCGTTGGCACCTGGCTAGACATCATCATACCATGTTCAGTGGTACATGGGATTATGGGAAATGAAATTTGTATTTGATAGGGAAAGGGAAACTATGGGGATTTGGGAGGAATCGAGGTTATGCATGGTGAAGGGGATGTTCTGGTGTGTGTGCAGGTCATGCTGATCCTTGTCAATAGCCATTGTTTAGCAAACGCAGAATCAAGACATGAGATGTGCACCCTTTGGCAGAACAAGACTCTTGGTTAGTATCCAAGAGGACTTGTTGGCAAAACCAAACTCACGTGATGATGTGTTGCATTCTTTGGAGGAACAGGGCCCTTGTTTAGTGTTTAGGGGGAACTTGTTGGCGGAGAGCCAAAGCCATGCAACGGGATTTATCTTGATTGTTTTAGACATGAGCGTTTACTTTCGAGGCAACTGCCATCCCATCTTGTGTTTTATGTGGGAAGGGACGACTTTTTTTTTCATGTGTTCTTATGCTCATGCTCAAATGCCATATTGTGAGTTGTAACCACTTAAGAGTGGTGCAATATGCAACAGTATGTTCGATGTTTTGGGCTGTACTGGGTGTGTTTGAGATTTAACCAAGTATAAGGTATTGAAGGATAGGTGGGATATGAAACGGGGGATGTACTAGTGAATGGCTTGATTAGTCTTGTCACGTGCACTGTGAGCAACATCTCACCTTGCTGCTTATGATGAAGTGCATTCTTGTACGAACACTTCTGAGTGTCATCCTGCAAACACAACTCCAAGAAGATAAGAAAACCATGAGTGAGTGAGTAAGCTTAGAATTGAACAGCAACTGATAAAACAAAGATACCAGATGAGATTTCAGGCACTGAATATGAATGGCAGCAATTTTTTTAGGATCAACCGACGATGGGTGAGGCAGTGGCTCTGATGAAGTTGAGATGCAGCCACAAATCGAGGAACCAGAGATGAAGCTGCCAGTTTATAGTCATAGCGGACTGTCATGGTTTAGTTTTATGTCATAACCCGTTGGACGTTGCTAGTTTAGTGTCGTAGCGGATGGTGCATTTCTAGTTTATAGTCTTGGCGGACTGTGGAGAGGCAAACCAGTTTATAGTCTTAGCGGACTCTATTGAACAAAACTGTGGCAGTTTAATGTCGTACCGGACAGGTGCTAGTTTATTGTCATTGCGGACGGGTTGTGGTATCAGTTTACCATCATGATGCCAGGACAAGCTGTGGTATCAGTTTACCGTCATGATGCCAGGACGAGCTGTGGTATCAGTTTACTGTCATGATTCTAGGACCGCACGTACCTGAGCCTATGCTCAAATGTGGAACGGTTTCAAGAACAAGTGATTGGTCGGATTTGCAAGCTCATTCCCTTCCATATCAGCTAACTTGAATGCTCTGTTGTTGTATGCTTTGGTGACCAAGTAGGGCCCTTCCTAGTTGGCTGAGAATTTTTCCGGGTGTTCCCAAACGACTTTGAGTACAAGGTCACCTTGTTTGATAGGGTGCTTATGAATGTCATGCCGATGGAGTTGTGGTTGTCATTTTTAATACCATTCAATCTGATCGAGTGCACGTACACATTCCTCCTCCACCGAGTCCAAGTCAATGATGCGTAGGTCATTGTTTTGCCCTTCGTCAAGGAGTCTGGAAAGTGTGATCCTTAAAGATGGTACCTATAATTCCAAAGGTAAAACAGCTTCTGAACCATAAACAAGACTATATGGCATTTTACCTATTGAAGTCTGATGCGTAGTGCGATAAGCCCACAATGCGTATACCAGCTGCTCATGCCATTTTTTCTTGCTTTGGGTAAGCATCTTTTTAAGTATTGTGATGATGGTTTTATTTGTGGTGCTTTCCCATTGCTCTAAGGGTAGTAAGGGGATGAAAATGAGTTTCTGATCCCCAGACTTTCACAGAAATTTTTGGTTTCGGCACTGCTGAATTATGGCCCGTTGTCAATGATGATGGTCATGGGGATGCCAAAACGGGTCACAATGTTTTCAAGAATGAAGTTGCATATGTGTTTAGATGTGGTTTTTCAAAGGGGCACAGCTTCTACCCACTTCGTGAAATATTTTGTTGTAGTTATGATGAAGCTATGCCCCGCAGAAGATGAGGGTGTTATTATTTCAATAAGGTCCAACCCCCACTTTTGGAAGGGCCATGTGATTTGCGCTGTATGCAACTCATTTGGTGGGACATGGATTAGATTATTGTGTCTTTGACAGGTACTACATGTTTTAGCCTTGGAGAGACAGTCATACTCCATATGTGGCCAATAATAGCCTAAGCATCTTATTTTCATTACCATTGCTTTAGGTGCTATGTGTCCTCCGCATAGTCTATCATGTACTTGCTCAATGATGGTTTGGGCATCAGTGCTACTAATGCATGTTAGCAATATGCCTTCGTAGGATCGACGACACAAGGTGTCCTCTACCAGTGCATATTTCTTAGAATACTTTTGTACCACGTCTTTGTGTGCATTCGTTAAGTGTTGCGGTGCTTCACCGCGTAAAAGGTACTCTTTTATGTCGTCATACCATTCTATCGCGTGTGTTGTACTAATGGATGCAATTGGCAATGTATTGAGCATATCGATTATGGGTTTCACACAGCTGATTATGGAGCTTGGCAACGTATGGAACATGTCAAGGGATATGTTTAACGTTAGGGTAGCCAATGCGTCTGCGATGGTATTATCGTTTCTGAAGATATGTTGCACGTCTATGTTTTCGAATTGCCTCATTAAGTGTTTGGCTAAGTCACAATATGGTTGTAAATGTTGCACTTTGCATGTGTAAATATCTATGACTTGGTTTAAAACCAGTTGTGAGTCTCCCTTGACCACAAGTCGTGTGATGTCTGAAGCTAGTGCTGCCATAAGACATCTAAGGAGACCTTCGTACTTTGCTACATTGTTGGTACAGTAAAAGTCGAAACTATAAGCAAAGGGTCAGATCTCCCCGGAGGGATAGGTGATAATGGTGGCAACACTTCCCCCTCGAGAGGTGGATGCCCCATCAAAGTTTAAAATAGCATCATAGTCATTGGATACTATGTCTATTGTACTTACATTTTCATCAGGGAATTTTGGCTCTATTGTTGCTTGATCATGCATTGGTGATGCAGTCATTTGATTTGCTATGGCTTGACCCTTAACTGATGATTGCACTATGTAGTGTAGGGCAAACTCAGCTATCATGGCTTTCAACGGGCTATTCTACTTGACTCGTAAATGTTTCCTGTGATGGCTCTGAGCACATTATCCTTGTAGATTATATTGACTTGGTTATGGAAGAGGTAATGTCACCATTTCTTTAAGGAAAAGACCAGGGCTAAAGATGACCTCTCCACCTCGTTATACTTCTTCTCATGGGCTACTAATGCATGGCTTAAATAGTAGACAGGGACTTCGATTCCATCATCTTGTTTCTAGCAAAGCATGAACACAATTGACAAATTTGAAGTGGCAAGGTAGATGTAAAACGACTTATCATTTTGAGGTGGATAAACCGTGGGTAATCGGACAAGTGTTGTTTTAATATTTTCAAATGCTTCCTGGCACTGTGGAGTCCATTCAAAATGGACGTTCTTGCGTAACAAGTGGTTCATAGGTTTCAACTTGTCTGTTAGTTTTTCTATGAATCATCTAATGAACTGTAATCTACCTTGTAGACCTCGGAGTTTAGTAAGGTTGCTAGGTGGTTTTAAGTTTGTTATGGCCTTAACTTTATCGGGGTCTACTCGTATCCCTACTTCTGAGGCAATGAATCCAAGCATTTTTCCTATCTTGACTTCGAAGACACATTTCTTTAGGTTAAGTCTCAGCTCATATTTTAAACAATGCTTTAGTACCAAGTCAAGATCTTGTACGTGTTGTTCCGATGCTTTTGATTTAACCACGATATCATTTACATAGTCATTGAGTGAGTGCAGCATGTAATCGCTGAAAATGAATGTCATGGCCCTTTGATATGTGGCCCCAGCATTCTTGAGATCGAAGGGCATCATTGTGTAACAAAAGGTTCTCCATGGTGTCATAAAGGTAGTATGGAGCTGATGCTCTGGGTTAATGCGTATCTGGTTGTATCCTGAGAAGCCATCCATAAAAGATAATAGAGCGTGCCCAGCGGTTGAGTCAACAAGTTGATCGATGTTGGGTAGGGGAAAATCATCTTTTATGGTCGCAACGTTGAGATCCCAGAAGTCAATGCATAAGCAAATACTTCCATTCTTTTTCGGGACAATTACCATGTTGGATACCTAATCGGCGTAATCGACAGCCCGAATGAAACCTACCTGATAAAGTTTGGTGATCTCATTGCAAACTACCAATGCTACCTCAGGTTTAACCTTTCGTGCCTTTTGTTTTACTGGCCTCAATTTTGGGTCAAGGATAATATTGTGCTGGACAATTCGAGGATCTAAACCGGGCATGTCAGTGTAAGACCAAGAGAATGCTTTCATGTTGTTTCAAAGCACATCTTCTATGGCTTTGGCTAGTTGAGGTTGCAATAGTGTACTCAATTTTAATATTTTGGTTTCACCATCAAGCATAACAATGGGGGTTTCAGTCAACAGGTCTTCAGTGATACTATCGACTTCTATGTCGAGAGATTTTATCATACCTTTGTAGCTATCTAGCATTTGTTGTGTTGAGGCTATGATTGTATCATCCGTTGATGTGCCTAAGCTGATGGAATTTATGTTGATTTCTCTTGTGATCTTTCCATATGATCCATCGATGATCAAGGGTGCGAATAAACGCTGACAATCCATCAAGCTTGTTCCTGCTAATAAATAGAGGGCAGAATGAGCTAATAGGTGTTGTTTCATGTTCCTTGGTAACGTAAATCGTGTGTACATGCACAATGGTGGTTTATCGTCACACCGAGACGCATGGCAGTTTAAGGCCTTATCAGGCTGTATGGGGTGGTTTGTGGCAGTTTAAGGCCTTACCAGGCCGTCTTGGAAGTTTAAGGCCATACTGGGCCGTTTGTGGGATGTATGTGGTAGTTTAAGACCTTACCGAGCCATCATAGCAGTTTAAGGCCATACCGGGCCACCATGTGAACCGACTATGGCAGTTTAAGGCCTTACCGGGCCGTCATGGCAGTTTAAGGCCATATCGGGCTGTATGGATGATTTGACGATGCCTAATTGCCGTATATTTTACATCGAAGAGTTTGCGCCAAAATGTTCAGTGTGGGCATGTGGTAGTGTTCATCTTATATATATATATATATATATATTTTCTTGTATTTTATATTTTGCCCAATTTTAATTAGAATTAATAATAAAGGAAAAGAAAATAAAAAAAGAAACAAAATGCAAGGTGGCGGCAGCAGCAGCGACGGTAACGGGGCGCTATATATAGCGTAAGGCTGTCAGTTGGAAACACCGTGAACCAGAAGAAAAACCGAGCGTGAGTGTAAACCTCAGCGTAAGCGTAAGTGTAAACCTCGAACCCTAGCGCAAACGTAGAGTGTAGAGGCTCGAACTTTGGCGTAAGCGTGAGCGTAGAGGTTCAAGCGTCAGCGTAAGCGTGAGCGTAGAGGCTCAAACTCAGCGTAGAGGATTCAACTCGGCGTACAGCCTCAGACCTCAGCATAAACCTATCAGTTCCAGCGTGTAGGACACCAAGATGGGCAAAGGGAAGGAGGTAGAAGGTTAGGGGAGGAAGGGGCCTGACCTGACTTTCGCGGAGGAAAGTGAGGCCATGTTGTAGTGTCTACCTAGGCCAAGGATTCCATCGTAGCCTGGATCGTCACACAAGTAGGCTCTAATCCTGCCTCTATTAATTTTTTTCAGCTGTACATGTTATTTGGCATAGACGGTTTTCGTAGCATAGACAGTTAGCATAGAGGGTGTGTACAGCGTACAGCGTCTGTACGCTTAGCGTAGATCCACAGTGTAGAGGGTCTCTATAGCGTATTAGGTCTGTACGCTGAGCATAGATGGTTTCCTCAATGTACAGCGTAGACAGTTTGAATAGTGTATAGCATAGAGGGTTTTAACAATATACAGCATAGATGATTTTATCAATATGTAGCGTAGATGATTTTCACAGCGTATAGCGTAAAATTTTCACAGCATATACGTTGACATGTTTTCACAGAGTATAGCGTAAACTGTTTGCACAGCATATACGCTGGTGATTTTTTACAGCGTACAGCGTAAACTGTTTTCATAGCGTATACGCTGGCGGTTTTTTTACAGCATACAACATAAACTGTTTTCACAACGTATATGCTGGCGGTTTTTTACAGTGTATACGCTGAGCGTGAACAGTTTTCTTTCTTTTTTAGGCAGCATATACACTGAGTGTTTTTAGTTTGTTGATAGCATATACGCCGAGCGTAAACAGTTTCTTAATTTTTCGAAGTGTTGGCCTGCAACATGGAATTTTGTTCGTTCATCTCATTTTCATGTATGGCTGATTTATCATGGCTTTCTGGTTACTTGCAGGGACATTGAGCCTTTCCTTCTAGTAGTTGAGCTAGTTGGGGTACTGGCATGGTTCGGGTCCCTTGAGACTGCTGAACCTACCCCTGATTTAACTATTGACAACAATGGGGTATGGTTCAAGGAAGGGGCCTGTGAATTCCTCGCCTTCATCCTAGACAGATT
>MNCI01002796.1:203328-215829 GCA_015680685.1 Gnetum montanum | reverse complement strand
GAGGGCAGAAAGGACCTGAACTAACATTCGCGGAGGAGAGCCAGGCGATTNGAACGCCGAGAAGAGCCTAAGCCGTGCACGCCGAGAAGAAACCCCAGCGTGAACGTGGAGCCAAACCCCAGCGTGAACGCCGAGATGGGCAGAGGCAAAGAACTGGAGGGCCGAGGGCAGAAAGGACCTGAACTAACATTCGCGGAGGAGAGCCAGGCGATTCTGCAAGGTCTACCCCGCCCGAGCGTCTCCGCGTGGCCCGGATCTTCTCGCAGGTAGGCCTTTGACCCTGTTTTCATTAATTTTTTATTTGTGCAGCGTATGGTTTCGGCGTAGGGTTTTTAGGGTCTTTCTCGCACGCCGGGCGCATACGCCCAGCGTGACTGTTTTTTCGCACGCCAGGCGTGTACGCCCAGCGTGACTGTTTTTTCGCACGCCAGGCGTGTACGCCCAGCGTGACTGTTTTTCGCACGCCAGGCGTGTACGCCCAGCGTGACTTGGAAATTTCTTGTAAACATCTGAAAATCTTTTAAAATGAAATTTTTGGATATTGACTTTCGGCGTTGTTTTAATGGTTTTGCAGAGACGTTGAACCTCCCCTTCTTGTGATCAAGCTGGTTGGGGTCCTGACATGGTTTGATTCTTTAGAGGGTAATGACCCGACCCCAAACTTGGTTGTTGAACATAATGGAGTCTAGTTCAGGGACGGGGCACATGAATTTTTAGCCTTCTTGCTGGATCATTTTGATGTTGTGGTTTGGTCTCATCTAAGCGGAGACGTGACACGAAGTATTATTGAGGCCATGCTACCCGGCGCAGCGGAAGGCGTCAGGATTTTTATGGAGGACATCGACGAGGGACCGCTTGTCGCCGAGGGTGTTCCCCCCGGTGGTCCGAAATCGGCCCGCCCGTTGACCCGTGTGTGGGACCAGCTGCCGCGGGGCCCCAACTACCTCAACAACACATTGTTCCTAGCAGGTCGTGCGCATACTTTGTTCCAGAATCCACCTGGCACAGTATACCGCGTGGAGAGGTAATTTCATCCTAACCTTGGTTGTTCCCTTCTTTCTCACATTCAAATGTTTACTCTTATTTTGACACGTGTTTTCGCTTTCCCGCAGACCGAAAATTACGCCAGAAGGGGCTTACTTGGGTGATGATGGGATTGGGTTGGCCCGCACGGCCGTGGAAGCATTTATGGTGGGTCCCACACTGCGCGGGACGGTTTTGGCTCATACCAGGGACGCCATGAGGAATTTCCCCAAGAAATTTTCGAAGGCGTTTGCGCAATGTGCCGCACGTGGTTGGTTACATGCGGACTGGGCTCCTAATGGACCGGTTTTCCCGCCTGCCTCTGATCTGGGTGAAATTTCGAGGTCCAATACTGAAAGTAAGTGGCCAAGTTTTCTAAATGTCGTATTTGATTTGGTCAATCGTCAAGTATTGCGCTCATTCGAGGGTTTCGGTTTTGCCTTTACAGCTGGCACCACCTCCGGCAGAGATTCTATCGTGACTGGGAGGACGGAGGCTACTCTCTCAATGAAATTTGGTGAAACCAATGCGGCTCAGAAGTGGCTGCGAACGAAGGCTTCGCCATCCATTGTCGCCTGCTTAGAGCATGCGGGCCTGATGGCGCTCTTTGCTGCCCCTAGCCCGAACGTTCCTATAGCGGAGATGATCCGGATTGTAGATTCATTCGATAGACCCGTCTCTCGCTATAGCACACGTGTCAGGGGTGTTAACGTGATTTTCGAATTGTCGCCTTAATTTCTGGCAGATTTGTTTGGCGTACCTGCTAGTGGCATAAAAGTTGTTATGGACAGGACACATAAAGAGATTGAGGTGGTCCGTGATTTAGAAGGTTGGCTAGGGATTAGGAAGGGTACCAAAGGGTTCCCAATGCAGGGGAAAATAAGGGTTGAGGAAGTTAACGAACTCTACCCCTTATTTAGGACGCGTTTGTTTCCAAAGACGCTATCACAAGTCAAGACTCTCGGTGTTGAAGCAGTGCGATTTATGCGCACTATTCTGGAGGCTGGTGTACGTTATAACTGGGCAGATTTCTTATTAGCAGGCATGACCAAGGATATAGAGCGGATGCGTTCAAATATAGAGGCGCAATCCCATTTTACCTTTTCTTTCTTTGCTGGCTATATCCGTCACTTGGCTGAGTTCTTGGTGGTTCGCGGGGAAGGCAAGTTTGTTTTGCGTGATATATATCAATTATCTCGCCCCTGGGTGAACCACCTATTCGACACCGCCAAGTCCCAAGACGCCCTCGAGGGGATCGATGAATCCCTTACAATTACTACGGGTGGATCGTCTGGCCCTTCGCTCCACACACGCGACAGCCTAGGGGTGGAACCCGATGGAGTACCTCCAACTTCAAGGAAGGCGGAGCGGGTGGTAAAGGAGATAATTAGCAAAGCGAAGTCCAAACTGGGGAAGCGCGACAGCACACCCGAGGGAACAAGCGAAATTGAGCAGCCTAGGGTAAAGCGGATTCGATTCAAGATTCCTGGTAAATTTCTCGCCCTTTATTCCACTTGTCCTACACATAATTTTAACTGTTACTGGTTGTGTCCAACTGACTTGGCTTATCTTGAATTTAGCAGTCGAGAGACATGACCTGCCGCCTATACCAGAAGACGAGGAATTGACCGACCCGGCGGGAGGTACTGAATTGCTGGAGGAGGTGACTGGAGGAACTGGGGGTACTAAACCTCTGGATGACCAAGAGGAAGCTAAAGAAACGCTAAAAAGCTTTCTTACAGGGGACCTTGATCTTGGAGACCCTCCAACCCAAGAGGAGATTAGAAGGAACGGTATGTCTCATTGCTCAGTTATGCAGCCTAATATGTTCTTGGATTACCCTATTATGACGTGTTTTCGTTTGATTCAGAGGAGAGCGGAACCGTCTCGGAGAAAGAACAAGAGATCCCTCCCGTGGTGCCTCCGAAGGCTACCTCTTCGCGCACCGACGGTCCTTTTACTTGGATGGAAATGCCAAGTAAAAGGGATTTCGTGGCTGGGGTGGCTGAAGAGGTCGTCGAACGGATCGAGAGGATCAACCCCAATATAGGTATGGGTGTATCTAAAGTTTTCGTTTTATAGTTGGATGCTTAGTCCCATTTGTTTTAACGTTTACCCTCTTTCCCATGAACAGGCGCCCAGCTAAGGTGGGACCCATCTGAGCCCGTCCATATGGAGAGCTTGCCCACACTTTCTCCTGAAATTGAACAAGTGCCCAGACCCGTATATGAAGAGGTAGCAGAGGGTTTTGTTCATAATGCTAAAGCAGTGTGGACGTGCAGGCGCTCTATCGAACAACTGTGGCTTCAAATTCAGGACAAAGAGAAAGAGAATTCTGCCTTGTCAAAAGAACGTGATGATTTGAAGGCCCGCTATGAGTTCGCAGCAGCCAGGTTAAACAATGATCGCTCTTGGCGGACATCTGAGGTCACCTATACAAGGTATTGGGACCTTCTTAACCGCCATGCAGGGCTGATACGGAGGCTGGGGGAGCGAAGAGCCCAAATTGACCTGCTGAATACAAAGTGTCAAGATTGGAAGGCCTTTGCCTCCAAAGTTCGCAAATGGGGACAAGACGAAAAGAACCACAAGCATCAATACAAAAAGTCGCTAAAAGAAGTTTCAATTGAGAAGCGACAGTTAGAGATGTTTGTGGAAGGTCTTGGTCTGCGCTCCGCTTTTGACACCTTCGCCCAGAACACGATTGTGGAGATGGAGTCTCCGAAACGACGGATAACGACAGCTTCTGGGGAGGTGTCGGTGGGAGAATTCCCTCTGAAATGCCCCACCTGGTCGGCGGTTGATAAGGGCAAGGCTTTGGCCGATGTAGACTTAGGTTTGGATGGGACGGATTGGGCCAGTGTTCCTGAAGAGGAGATCCTACGACGGCTTGAATTCGGCTTGGGGGGACCTCTTATGGTAAGCATTTTGTCTCTTTTCGGAGTTAATTGGTTGATTGACATTTGAAATTTTAACATTCTCTCGTTTTTATGTTGATTATTTTCTCTTCGGTCTTTTCAGGATGAAGGTGGTGACGAGACTGGCGAAGTTGGCTCCAGTGGAGCAGTGGAACCTGATGCTGGCGGACCTGAGGAGGACGATCCTCCTGCCCCGAACGCTTAGTGTTTTAACATTTTCTTTTCCCTTCAATTCGAACTTGCACTAAAATTGTAACTGATACTTTATGAGATGAACAGAGATTGTTGATTGTATATGCAATAACATGGACATACATTGTACATATATATATATATATTTATATATATTTTGTTGATTTTGGGTATATCATGGCGTGGAAATGTAAAATATTTTGGTTTATTTTTCGTTTTAAGTGCGAAGCAAGAAGCGATTAAAAGTAGAATGAAAAGCGGGTACTAGTTTATGGCCATTTCGGGCCCCATGCGTAGTTTATGGCCATTTCGGGCCCCGTGCGTAGTTTATGGCCATTTCGGGCCCCATGCGTAGTTTATGGCCATTTCGGGCCCCATGCGTAGTTTATTGCCATTTCGGGCCGCATACGTAACCAAGGAATGTTTTGGGGAACATGGATATATTTCTCGGGCAACCGATCATTGCTGATCGTGGCTAGTTTTACGTCATTGCGGACATGATAGTTTAGTGTCATTTCGGACCGGGAGTGGCTTTTGAACATTTTTTTTTTGTTGTTTTATCATAGTTTATTGTCATTTCGGACTTTTTATAGTTTAACGTCGTTTCGGACTAAGGATTTGCTTTCTATTTTAATTGTTTCTTGATATTCTTTATTTTTAAATCAGCGGATGTACTGACAGGCACTATTTTATACTCAGCGTCTCCCTCGCTGATTATGTTGAATGGCAGTTCAGCCCAGGGGACATTTGCTGGAATGTTTCCGGTGGTTGTATTTTCGAGCGTTTCAGTATCGGTCGTTACCCCTGCGTCGTCTTCTTCACGATGGCGCAGGTGTGGTATGTCAGATAATGGTATTTCGGTGTTGGGAGGCTTTCGATCTGTGACAGAGAGCTTGCCATCTGTTGGCGACCGAGGATTCTCGTCATTTGAGCTAGGCTTTTCGATCTCTACTTGTGACCCTTGCTCTATTTCCAGACTTGAGGAGATTATAGGAATTGTCGCTTCCCCATGTATAACGACCTCTCCGCCCTCGTAGGGCAGGTGAATTTCCTGATGTATAGGAGATGATACGGCTCTTAA
Source organism: Gnetum montanum (assembly GCA_015680685.1). Taxonomy (NCBI): domain Eukaryota; kingdom Viridiplantae; phylum Streptophyta; class Gnetopsida; order Gnetales; family Gnetaceae; genus Gnetum; species Gnetum montanum. The sequence goes on along the minus strand of MNCI01002796.1, from coordinate 210,615 downwards.
CTGGGCTAACCAGGGCCTTCCTAAGATGAGATTGAAGCCTGGCATCTCATCGACTACCAAGAAATCAGCGGATGTAGGGAACTGATTTCCCGCTATAAAGTCAAGGGTTATCGTGCCTTTGACTAATACACGCGACCCGCTGAAGGATTTCAAACATGCGGTTGTCGTGGGCTTGATCGCATCTGTAAGTCCCAATTGTTCGATGATTGGATATGGAACAACATTAGTGGCCGCCCCATCATCTACATGTACCCTATGTATCTTAAATTGGTTTATATGTATGGTTATAAACATGGGGGTTGTCGTCGTCTCACCAGTTGTTTTATCTGTTTTGATGCTCTCGTCACGAAAGCTTAAGGCGTTAGGGCTGACCCCGCGAGGAGAATACATCACCGCATGAATTGCTGGTTCGCTCAGAGGCAAGTCCTCACTAACCGGGATAGACGTTAACATGCGTACAAGCGCCTCGCGGTGAGTCTGGGAAGTCAAAACTAAATCATATAAGCTTAGAGACGTGTTTTTTTGTTTCAGTGCCTGAGTGACTTGCGTTAGGACCGTCGCGAAATCTCTGCTATCAGGAGCATTTTGGTTGAGAGGGACCGGGTCCATCGAGCCCAGGAGTTTTATCTCGCGTTTCTGTGATTTGTCGTTCTTGTGGATGTTAGCAGTGTCGCGTTGTTCGTTCGTCCGAGAGGTTTCGCCGCTGCTACCTATGTCCGGTTGATTATCAGACGATGCCATAGGCATGGAGCTAAGAGGTGTTGGTTTAGGTGGCCCCACGGCTAGCCGTTGGCGTTCTTTCTCCACGCGTTCGCGTGTGAGCCTGTCCGCTAGGCGTTCTCGTGTGTTAGAAGGGCCTAGCCTCGGGCCCTGGGATTGTCCAGGGACCTTTACGACATATGGGGCAGAACGGGGTTGCGGGTATGACTGGGCAGGAGCTTGTGCGGGAACCCGGACGACGTATGGAGTTGTCCTTAGGGGAGATGGGACTTCCGTCGTTGCGACAGCAGGTGGTACTCGGACTACGAAAGGGGCAGGCCGAGCGTAAGGTGTTGTTGTGCTCACGGGATTAACGGGGGGAATGCGCACCACGTGGGGTTGTTGGCGCGTTGTCATATGGAAGGCAGGTGTAGTCGAGGGCACTCGGACCACGTACGGCCGCCGCGGGGTGCGGGATGTCTGGGGTGCGAGCGTGGGCTCAGCGGGAGGGATTCGAACTACAAACGGCTTGTTAGATACTTCCCTATCCTCGGGGTGTAACGTGTTAATGTGGGGTGTGTCGGGCTCATTGTCGCAGTAAATCATGCTAATTGTGTATGGAGCCTCCTTAGTGTTTAGGGGGTCTTGGTACACTCCCATGGTTTGATTTTGTGGTTGGACGGGGTTAGCCCCATCGAATGTGATGCTACCTTCGTCAATCATCCGTTGGATATCCTGCTTTAAAGTAAAACAGTAATCTGTTCCATGGCCCGGTCTTTGATGATAATCGCAAAAGCGGTCCATCTGGAATCTTTAAGAGTTGATCGAAGAGTTGGGAAGGTTTCATTGGCAGAGGCGTATATTGAGAGGGCTCTTTCCTCTCAAAATTCCGTGTACAGTTCGCCAAATTTTGTTGCGATGATGATTCTTGTGTGGCGGCTGCGGGCTGGGGGTGATAGTAGTTAGTAGGTGGCGTCGGTGGCTTTTGTTGTTGCGTCCCTGCTACGGCTGCTATAGTGGTTTTAGTCTTTTCTTTGTCTTTCTTAGTATGTTGATTCTTAAAGGCTATGTAGGCTGGATCGTGACTGTTTTGGGCAGCTTCTTCAATGTTCTTAATTTGCTCAAACGCTTGATTGAGATCTCGCGCATTGAGGTAATACAGTTTAGATTTAAAGAAATCGTTGACTGCTCCTTTTAGGATCGTAAGTAGGTAATATGGGGAGATCGGTTCATGAAGCTCGTTCAGAGCTGTGCTCCATCTTTGAATGAATTTTTGGATCGGTTCGAGAGGCCCCTGCTTAATCTGCATGAGGCTATCTAGCGTTGGCTCGGGTTTCAAGTTATACTTGAACCGGGTCACAAATTGGCGTATAAGGTCATCCAAAGCGCAGATGGAGTTCCTAGGTAAGGCGCAGTACCAATCGAGTACCCTTCCCGTGAGAGACATGGGGAACACCCGGAGGACAGCGTGGGGCCACGCCTGGAGCAAGGCACATTCCAACCGGAATGTTATGAGATGGGCGTTGGGGTCTGTCTCACCATTGTATTTGGTTAATGTTGGCAAAGGAACACCTTTGGGCAGGGTTAAAGGTGGAACAGAGGAGCTGATAGGGTCGTCATTGTAGAAATCTATCACTTTCATCTCCCCATCGCTGTCGGTCTTGAGGCGTTTTACCTCGTCTGTCAATTCCTGCATCATTCTTTTGGCATCTACCCAATCCTGAGCGTTTGGGAGTAAGGTGGTTTGGGCTTGTGACGCGTTGTATAGGTTAGGCTGTTGAACGGTTGACTGAAGGGCCGAAAGTTGCGTCGTTAGGGGTTGCGTTTGCGGGAAGTGTATAGTAGATGGCATCAGGGGCACTACATTATAGGGAGGAAGCTGTTGCTGTTGTTGTCGTGGCTATGTCTGAGGTACATGAATCAGTGGCACCGTATGGGGCGGTATGTAGTGGTGGGAAACCTGGTGCGACGTCGTGCTCGTCATCGGCCACTGTCCAGCCATGTTGTACGAGGAGGCTCCTTGTTGGGTTACGACGGTGAAAGGAGGCGCGTGCGTTTGGATATGCGGGATGTACTGAGCGGGTGTGGACACAGGTATAACGTGTGGCATTCTTACCACTTGGGACTGGGCTTGGAACGTCACTCCTAGGTTGTTGTGAGGGGGTGGCGCTTGTGAGGATGAACCCGCAAGTGTAAAAGGGAAAGCATTCGACAAAGGGTGGCCCTGGGGAGGGATTTGAGCTGACACGGATGCTACTTGTGACAGTGCTTGTGTGTGGTCAGAGGTAATGGGTTGGAGGGGTATGGTCTCCCCTGCGTCCGGGTTAAATACAGGGTTCACGTGGTTATGCGGACTGAGAGTATGATAGGAGTCTTCGTGCTCAGATTGCGCAGCGAATTCGTCCTCTTCATCCCGTTGCGGTTCCACCGTAACCTGGTCTAACGATTGGCTCCTGTGCAGAAGGAGCTGCGTAAAGAGCTCCGAGAATTGCTCCGGAATGGGGATTACATCGTATGGGGAAGGGATGAATTCATACCCCCCTCTGTAAAAGATCTCAAACTGCCTTTTTACTTCCATCTCAGCCCGGTCTACTGCCAGGACGGCTTGTATCTTAATGCAAATGAAGTTATATTCGTCTTGGCTTATGATATTAGCGGCCGGGTCTCTCCCTTGCAACCTCAACGATCGACGGGGCCCCATCGTGGATTGCCCTCCCATAGGTTGTGCGGTGGGTTGCTGGGCAGTTGTTGTGTCTGAAATGTTAACGTTCTGGGTAGTAGCAGCAGTGATGTTGATCGGATTCATAATTATGGGCGATTTGAGTGTGTGGAATTGATATGGATAACAGTATATGCGGTGGCGTGGACGAGTTTACAGGCTAAGTGTCCAGCGTGAACGCTGGCGTAAGCGTGCAGCGTATACGCTAGGGTTTGCAGCGTAAACGCTGGCGTAAGCGTGCAGCGTATACGCTAGGATGTCTGCAGCGTGAACGCTGGCGTAAGCGTGCAGCATATACGCTAGATGTCTACAGCGTGAACGCTGGCATAAGCGTGCAGCATATACGCTAAATGTCTGCAGCGTGAACGCTGGCGTAAGCGTGCAGCGTATACGCTGAGTGGTTCAAAAGCGGCAGCAAGGACGCTGATCAGCGTGAACGCTGAGGGACGTGAAGCCTGTTTAGCAAAGGCCCTCCTTCTAGCGCCAAAAACTGTGCCGACCGAAATCGTCGGTGCAAGGCTGGAACGTGACGAACACCGAAAGAGATGCGGACGGGCACAGTTGACCCTGCCTCCGCTTGAGGGTGAGCTGGAGTGGGCGAAGGCAGAGTGCCTTGAACGGTCAGCACGCGGATCAAACAAGGACTTCCCCGAGCGTCGCCGAAGCGTTAATACGCTGGGTTATACGTGAACAGGGCGTAAGCAATGAATCAGGCGTGCACGGCGTAAACAGCGTAAACAGAAGTGAACGCAGCGTGAGCGTACGGGCGTGACAGCGTAAACTGAAATAAGCACAGCGTGAGCGTACAGGCGTGACAACGTAAATAGTGAATGGATGCAGGGCGTAAACAGGAAGACGGCGTAAACAGCGAGCGTATACAAACGGAGATGGAGCGAAAATGCAGGCGAGCGTGAACGAGGAGTGGGCCAAATTGACGTAAAACTATAAAAGAACTTGCAATAAACGTAAACAATGGATTATAGAGTTAAAATATTGTGCACCGGTCTGACGCAGTTGTGTAGGGACACAAGGCGGACGTAAAGCCCCGGTGGACAGAGGGATGCAGCTGGCGGACTCGGTGGGCGAAGTGCGGACTGTGCTCAGCGTGCAGCATGCAGGGCTTTCAACGTGAGCGTGAGCGTGTGAGGGTTTCAGCAGCGTAATTGCTCTGGGTCGGCTCTGGTAAATTTTCGCGGACCCCGTAAACGTGGAAAATTGGGCTATTTATAGGGGTAGGGTTATCGGGAAAAGCAGATGGGGAGACGCGTGGCGTACAGACCGGGCGTTACAATTTAGAAACTCGGTACACGCTGGGCGTATACATTACAAGCTGGCGTGTACGCTGAGCGTACACGCTGGGCGTATAGACCGAGCGTAAACATTTACAAGCTGGCGTGTACGTTGGGCATACACGCTAGGCACATACGCCGGGCGTAGAGACCGACGGATGTCCACTTGCTTCAATCGTTGCTCTTTGGCGTCATCTTCATGTTGCCATTGGAAATCCCGTCGTCGAGCGTGTGTCCCTGCCGTACCTAGGCGTGTACACTGATCTGGGCGTAGACACTGAGCACGAACGTCGGGCGTAGACGCTGGGCGTGAACGCTGGGCGTAGACGCTGGGCGTGGACGCTGGGCGTGAACGCTGGGCCAGAACGCTGGGCGTGAACGCCGGGCCTGAACGCTGGGCCTGAACGCTGGGCGTGAACGCCGAGCGTAGACGTTGGGCGTAGACGCTGGCACAACACTTAAAAAATTTTTGTGGTGTTCCAACGCACCCATGCCCTACCATCCATTGTCCGTTGTTTAGATGATGTCGGCCTTATGGAGCTCTTTACAACCCCGAGCCTTGACGTGTCGATAGCTGAAATGATCAGGATTGTTGATTCATTCGACAAGTCCATCTCCTACTATAGCACCCGTATTAAGGGTGTCAAAATAGTTTTCCATCTGTCGGCCGAATTCTTTTCGGACTTGTTCGGTGTACCGGTAGATGGCGTAAATGTAGTTTTGGACAAGGCTTAGAAAGAGCTTCATATGGTACGTGAACTAGAGGACTGGTTGGGTATTGTCAAGGGTGCCAAGGGATTCCCTATATAGGGGAAGTCAAAGGTTGAGGAAGTTAATGAATTATATCCCCTGTTTAGGGCACGGGTATTCCCTAAATCCTTGTCCCAGGTGAGGAGTCTTGGTGTTGAAGCTGTGCGCATCATGCGAACCATCTTAGAAATTGAGATGCATTATAATTGGGCTCAATTTTTGTTGTCGGGCCTTCATAAGGAGATAGTGCGATTGCGCTCAAACGTTGAGGCATAGTCCCATTTTACATTTGCGTTCTTTGCTGGCTATCTTCGCCGCTTGGTCGAGTTTCTAGTGGTTCACGCGGACAATAAATATGTCCTATGGGATCGAACTCAACTATCTCGCCCGTGGATCAATCATTTGTTCGAGACAACTGAGTCCCAAGATGCTCCTGAGGGGATTGATGAATCCGTGTCCATCACGACAAGAGGGTCATCTGGTACCTCAATCCACACACGTGACAGTGTGGGGTTGGAACCAGACGATGTGCCCTATACTGCAAAGAGGGTTGAATGGGTCATCAAGGAAACCATTGGTAAGGCCAAGTCGAAGCTCCCGAAGCGTGAATGCTCAAAAGAGGTGACCTCAAATGTAGAGGAGCCAAAGGTGAAGCACATACGGTTCAAAATGCTTGTTCGAGGTAAGTCAACTTGGTGCACTTATTACTTTATCATTTTCGTCTTATTCATATTTTTCGTTTTGATCGTTTATATGAAACTAATGGCCTCAAACTTGACTCGAGAAGTGAGGAGACAGGAGTTAGAGACCATTATTGAGGAGGAGGAAGCTACAACTGACTTGATAATTGAGGAGGAGGAAGAGATCGGCAAGGATCAGGCGGAAGGAACAGAGGAGCTAGAGGAGGACACCACAGAGACTGAATTGGTCGATGATCAGGGTGGTGTCGATGAGATCTTTAGTAGCTTCCTCAAGGGAAGGTTGGACCTTGGCGACCCTCCTAACCCTGAAGGGGACAGAGAACATGGTATATTTCATTTTATTGTGTCGCTTTGTGAGTCGTTGTTTCTATGGTGTTTTACTTTTATGTTTTCATCCCTTTCAGATGAAGGTAGTGAAACTAGAATGATGCGGCTGGACGTGCCCATGAAAATGGCTCCCCCTGAAATGACCACGAAGGTTAGTCAGTCTTGTACTCGTGGACCATTTACTTGGATCGAGATGTCAAGTAAAATGGATTTTGTGGCTGGTATCGCTGAGGAGGTTTTTGAACGTATTCAGGAAGCCCACCCTGAGATAGGTACAAATGTCTCGAGCCTTTTGCAACTTTCAAATTTCACACCTTTTTTTTGTTGTCTAATGTTTAATGCCCGTTCTTTTTCTCCGCGTAGGAGCTAAGCTGAGGTGGGATCCATCTAAGACTATTAGCATTGAAAGTTTGCCCACACTACCCCCAGAAGTTGAGCAGATACCAAGGCTGGTTTATGACGAAGTGGCGGAAGGTCTTGTACACAATGCCAAATCACTGTGGACCTGTAGGTGTTCCATTGAACAGTTGTGGTTGCAAATCCAAGTGAAGGAGAAAGAAGTTTCCGAGTTATCAGTTGAGCGTGATGATCTCAAGGCTCGGTATGAGTTCGCCTTGGCTAGACTAAGTGGTGATCGCTCTTGGCGAACGTCTGAGGTCACCTATACTAGATATTGGAACCTGCTCAATCGCCACGCGTCACTAACCCAGAAACTAGCAGATCGTAAGGCCCAAGTAGATCTACTGAACCTCAAGTGCCAGGATTGGAAGGCTTTCGCTTCCAAGGTGCGCAAGTGGGGTCA
>MNCI01002796.1:125856-203243 GCA_015680685.1 Gnetum montanum | reverse complement strand
GGATCCCCTACGGTAACCATTTTTTTATTATGAAATTCATTCGCTGAATAATGTTTGAAAGTTTTTTCTTTTGTTCTTACGTTGATTGTTTCTTTTGCATTTTATAGGGTCAAGATGATGATGATGTTCAAGAAGCTGGCCCTAGTGGAGTAGGGACCCATGATGCCAACGGGTCTAAAGGGGACGACCCTCCCGTCCCTGATGTTTAATTTTTGCTTTGAAATTATTCTGACTAAAATTTATACGTGAACTGTAAATTGAAAATTTTGAGTTGTATTGAACAGATGAATAAAATCAGTTAACTCTTGCAATTGTACATCATTACATGTATATGTATATTTCTAGAAAAAAAAATTTTTTGTGAATTTTGAGTTTAAATGTAAACACGACATGACAATATAAAATGTTTTGGTTTGTTTTTGAAGTTTAAGTGTAGTGCACGAATGTAATTATAAGTAGGAACGTAATTAAAAGCGAAAGGTAATTACGAAGATTGATACTGACAATGCGATAATGCAAGCGTAAATTCGAACAATAAATTGGAATTCGAGAGAAAAATAAAGTGTAGGTAAATGCACTAGTTTAAGGCCATTTTGGGCCACATGGACTAGTTTAAGGCCATTTCAAGCCACGCGCACTAATTTAAGGCCATTTTGGGCCCAGACGTAAGCAAAGGAAGTTTCAAGTGACAAGGGTTGATTTCTTGGTAGACCAACCATTTCTGATCGTGGCTAGTTTTATGTCATTGCGGACATGATAGTTTAACGTCATTCTGGACTTGGAATGTAGTTTAATGTCGTTTCGGACTTGGAATGATAGTTTAATGTCATTTCGGACTATTTGTAGTTTAACGTCATTTTGGACAGTGGCGTTGTTTATTGGTTTAGTAATTTTTTGATTTTTCTCATTTTAACGTTAGGAGTAGCGTTAGCGGGTATGATTCTATATTCAGCGTCTCCTTCGCTAATCACGTTGAATGGTAATTCAGCCCAAGGAACATCTGGTGGAATAGTTCCCGCATTGGTGTTTTCCGGCGCTTCTGCATGTATTGTGATTTTTGTGTTAGTTGTGGTTTCTAAGTGAGGCTATGTATATATGACTTCAGGCCCAGGTATTTCTGTGTTGGGTGGATTTTTCTTTGTGCTTAAAAGATGATCACCTACTGGTTTTTATTCATTTGTATCGTGTTATTTAGGCTCTTCGAGCTTAACCTCTGAGCCTTGGTTTGTGTCTATATACGATGAAATGGTAGGTGTAGCAACCTCTCCATGTATGATGATTTCGCCGCCTTCATAAGGTAGTTGAATTTCTTAGTATATGGGGGAAGAGACTGCTTTCAACTGGGCTAGCCAGGGCCTTCCCAATATTAGGTTGAACCCTGGCATTTTGTTGATTACCACAAAGTCGGCAGATGTGGGGAATTGATCCCCTGCTATAAAGTCTAAAGTCACAGTGCCTTTGACTATCACGCGTGACCCGTTGAATGATTTCAAGCATGTGGTGGCAATTGGTCTGATTAGCTCTGTAAGCCCCAATTGTTTGATGATGGGATACGACACTATGTTTGTGGTGGCTCCATCATCTACATGGACCCTATGTATCTTGAATTGGTTTATGCATATTGTTATGAACATAGGGGCTGTTGTTACCTCTCCCGTTTTCTCATCCAACTTGATGTTGTCATCGTGGAAACTTAATGGCTTGGAAGCTGACCCTTGAGGTGAGTACATTACCGCATGAATTGAAGGTTCATTTCGAGGCAAGTCTTCGCTTACTGGGATAGATGTTAACATGCACACTAGCACTTTGCAGTGGGTTTGAGATGTCAACACTAGGTCGTATAAGCTCAATGAAGTGTTTTTTGTTTGAGTGCCTGCGTGACCTGCGTTAGAGCTGTTGCTAGGTCTCTACTGTTGGGTGCATGTTTGTCGACAGTGATTTGGTCCATTGGGCCCAACAGTTTTATTTCATGCATAGTTGGTTTGTCATTTTTACCTGGAATCGTTGATTTAGGCATATCATGTTTGTTGGATAGTTCACCCTCATGGCCTGTGTTTGGTTTATCGTCATGTGGTGTCATGGGTACTGCATTTAGTGGGGTAGGTGTAGGAGGTCCTAAGGCTAGCCGTTGATGCTCCTTCTCTAAGAGTTTGCGTGTAAGTTTATCTGCTAGGCATTCTCGTGTGTGGCATGGGGGCGTAGCTAGTTTTGGGACCTCAGGTTGCTTTGGAACCCGTACTACGTATGAAGAAGGATGGGGTTGTGGTTGGACAGTCGCATGCGGTTGAGTGCCCAACTAAATGGGCACCTTGATGACATAGGGACTTGGTTTATTCTGTGTTTGTGAAGTGGGGGACTGATGGTCACCAGGACGTTCGGGTGTCCTAACAACGTATGGAGTTGGCCTAGCTGGAGGTTGGACCTCCACTGTTGCGACCGTAGGTGGTACTCGGACTACGTAGGGGGCAGGCTGAATAGGAGGTGTTTGTGAGTTTGCGGTAGTAGCGGCGGGAGGTACGCGCATCACGTATGGTTTTTCGCATGTCGGGGTGTTAGAAGTCGCTACAGCGGGGGGTACTCAGACGACGAAAGGTTTCTGCGGGGAGTATGATGGTTGGGGCATGGGTGTTTGTACAGTGGGAGGAATACACACTACAAATGGTTTATTAGGTGTTTGCTGCTCATTGTTGGAATAGATGGTGTTAATGCTAGGTGTTTCAGGTTCGTTATCAAGGTAGATGGTGTTAATTACGTACGGTGCCTCTTTGGTATTTAGAGGATCTTTATACACACCCATGGCCTGGTTTTGTGGTTGGACCGGGTTTGCTTCATCAAAGGTGATCTGACCTCCATCGATCATTCATTGGATGTCTTGTTTTAGGGTGAAACAGTAATCCATGCCATGCCCATTATGTTGGTGATAATCGTAGAAACGGTCCATTCTAAAACCTTTTGGTACTAGGGGCTCATCCGGCGTTGCTAGGCTTGGGTTCTAAACCAGTTGATAGAACCTATCATGCCTTTGGATCGTTGCTGAGGACAACTATTTATGTTTCATTAATCCAACCTTCAGGAGTTGGTCGAACAACTACGATGGTTTCATGGGTAGTGGTGCGTATTAGGAGGGTTCTTTCCTCTTGAAGTTTCTCGTATGATTCGGTGTTGGGTTCTGTGATGAGGACGATTCTAGTGCGGTCGCGGGAGTAGGTTTAGCGTAATTAGTAGGGGCAACAAGCAGTTTGCTTTGTTGTCCCACATTTGCTTGCTGTGTTTTTGCTACTGCCGCTATAGTTGTTTTAACCTTTTCTTTATCTTTCTTACTATGTTGGTTCTTAAACGCTGAATATGCAAGATCATGGTTGTTTTGTACTGCCTCCTCTATGTTCTTAATTTGTACAAATGCTTGACTCAGAGTGCGTGCATTGAGATAGTATAGTTTGGATTTCACAAAATTGTTGACAGCCCCTTTTAGAATGGTGAGGAGATATGTCTCTGGGATAGGCTCGTGGAGCTCATTGAGAGCGACACTCCACCGTTGGATGAATTTTTGGACAGGTTCAAGGGGTGATTGCTTGACTTGTATGAGGCTATCAAGTGTTGCCTTAGGCTTCAAGTTATACTTGAACCTGGTGACAAATTGATGTAACAAGTCTTCCAAAGAAGATATTAAGTTTTGTGGTAAGGCCTGATACCAATCAAGTGCTCTCCCTGCAAGGGACATGGGGAACACTCGTAAAATGGCATGTGGCTATGTCTGAAGTAGCGCGCACTCTAGTCTGAACGTTATGAGGTGAGCATTGGGGTCTGTCTCCCCGTTGTATTTAGTCAGCGTAGGCAAAGATACACCCTTGGGTAATGTTAGGGGTGGAACCGAAGAGCTGATAAGGTCATCGTGATAGAAGTCCACTACTTTCAGTTCTCCGTCGAGGGCCATTTTGAGGCGTTTGACCTCGTCAATTAGCTCCTGCATTAGCTTTTTAGCGTCAGCCCAATCTTAGGCACTAGGTGATATAGCAAGTTGGGGATGTTGTATGGTGTACAGATTAGATTGTTGGACAGTGGGTTGGAAGGTAGAAAGTTGTGCGGTCGGAGGCTGTACTTGTGGAATATTTGTAGCGTGTGGTACTAGGGGCAGCACATTGTAGGCAAGGGGTTGTTGTTGTTGTGGTTGTCCTTGAGGGATGTTAGCTGGTAGAACTATGTGAGGTGGTATGTTATAGTGAGGGAATTGATGCGGTTGAGCACCGATCGTTGCCCATTGGCCTGTCACGTTTTGTATAGGGGCACTCTGAACTAGTTCAGTTATAGTGGTGGGACTTCTTGGGTTTGGATCTGGGGAATATAATGAGTAGAGGTAGAAGCTGGTATCACATGCGGCATCCCGATCACTCGGGGCGGGAAGGTTGCTCCTACATTATTTTGAAGGGGTTGTGCTTGCGAGAATGGGGCTACGGTTGCAACGGGGGGAATAACAAGGGGCAGTGTGTTGAGTTGCGGGTCGGTTGCAAGAGGAATATGAACAAGTGTGGATGATTCTTGTTGAGGTATCTGTGCTTGGGTGAATTTAAATGGTTGAAGGGATGTAATTTCTCCTGTGGCTGGATGAAACAAAGGATTCGCATAGGTTTGCGGACTAAGAGTATGGTACGAATCTTCATGCTTAGATTGAGTTGCGAAGTCATCTTCCTCTTCCAGTTGAGGATTTTCCAGATACTAGTCTAAAGACTGGCTCCTTTGTAGGAGGAGTTGTGAGATTAGCTCAGAGTAGTGCTTTGGGAGAGGGATGATATCATACGGGGAGGGAATGAACTCTTGTCCCCCCATATAGAAGAGTTCATATTGCCTCTTAACTTCCAGTTCGGTTTGGTCTACGGCGAGGCTGGCTTGTATTTTCACACATATGAAATTGTATTGGTCCTAAGTTATGATGTTAGATGATGGGTTCCTCCCTTGCAATCTAAGAGACCGGCGAGGCCCCACTGTGGGTTGTACCACGGGCTGTTGAATGGCCATGGTGCCTACAAGGTCTGTGACCTACGTGGTTGTAGCGTTGGAGTTCGCGGTGTTCATGATGAATGGTTGAGAATACGATACAGTGAAGGGGTATGAAACTAGTATGCTTAGTACGTCAGCAGTGTAGACAGAGTCTACAGCATAGAGTGTGCAGCGTATACGTCAGCAACGTAGACAGAGTCTACAGCGTAGAGTGTGCAGCGTATACGTCAGCAGTGTAGACAGAGTCTACAACGTAGAGTGTGCAGCGTATACGTCAGCAGCATAGAGAGAGTCAGCGTATAGCGTAGACAGAGTCTACAGCATAGAGTATGCAATGTATACGTTAGCAGCGTAGAGAGAGTTAGCGTACAGCATAGACAGAGTCTACAGCGTATACTGAACGGCGTAGACAGAGTCGTCGTATACTCAGCAACGTAGATGCTGGGAAATTTTGCGGACAGAGTTAGCGTATACTGAACATCGTAGATGCTGAGAATTTTGTAGATAGGGTCAGGGTAAACTCAGCAGCATAGACACTGAGAGCTCTGAAGCACAGTAAGTTTTAGGTAGTCTAGGCCCTTCTTCTAATGCCAATTTCTATACCATCTAAAATCGTCGGTCTCCGGCTGGAAGGAAACAGAAACCTAGAGATCTCCGGACACACATAGAAGACCCTACCTTCGCTTGAGGGCAAGTTGGAATTAACAAAGGTAGAGTACCTTGAGTGGTCCGCATGCAGATTAGGAAAGGATTTCCCCGAACGTACACTAATGTGCTATACGCTGGGTTATATGTAAACGGCGTAACTAAGGTAAAACGAAGCGTAAACGGCATAACTGATGTAAACAGAGCGTAAATAGTAAACATGCAACAATGAATGAAAAACTGTAACAAATTGTAGCAAAGAAATGTAGCAATGTTATTGCAAAATGAGAGTTACAATGCACCGGTCTAATGCAGTTGTGGCTCTGACACAAGGTGGACGAATAGCCCCGGTGGATGCAGGGATGACTGTGTGCTGGTTCAAACTGCAAGCACAGCGTAGAGGTTGTATGCTCAGTGTGCAAAGGAAGGTCCAGCATACAGGATTTCTACTCTAGTTCTTAGTGTGTCTATTTTTCTCTTTGGTTTGCTCCAAATTCCCCCTCCATCTAATGAAAAATTGGGGTTTTTATAAAGGTTTAGTCGTTAGACTTGGGTTGGATGACACGTGGCGCGTTGATTGGGTGTGAAAGAATAAAATTTACAAGTATATAGCATGATGTACGCCAGCGTATACTGCTATACGCCAGCGTATATTGCTGTACGCTAGCGTATATTGCTGTACGCTAGCGTATATGGCTGTAAGCTGGCATATACACGCTAGACATGTGACCGCGGCATACAGACTTGATTAGAACAGAAGAAGTTTTTCTTCCTTCAGATTTGAATTCGGATGCCATGAAGATGCTACTTGTAGGTGTTCAACTCGGTTGACCTTGATTTGACACTTTGTACATGCTAGGCATACACGCTGGGCATATACGTTGTGGATGCATGTTGGGAGTATACGCTCTGTCTGCTGGGCGTATACGCTGGGCGTGCAAGATGTACATGCTCAGCGTATAGACTTCAGGATGCATGATGTCAACATCTGATGATTGCTCTGTTTATGTGAGTTGATGCCTTGTACCAAGTCTTGCTTTGCAGTGCCGTTTCCATGCCATCTTCGGGGATTTCTTATCGAGCGTATACATCAGTCGTACATGCTAAGCGTACATGTGAGGTATATACACTGAGCATATATGTTGTGGATGTGTACGCTGGGCGTATACGCTGTGAATGCAAGCTTGGGCATATACACTGGGCATATCCGCTGAGAGTGTATACTTAGTGAAGACTAAGTGTCTTGATCTCTGAAGTTGCCATGTTTGATAGTAGATGTTATCGTGGTCATCAGTGGGTCCCAAGGAACTGCTCCTCGTTGAGTCCGACTCTGCTTGAAGCTGTCTGTAGGGCCCTCAAGCTTTACTCATGCTAGGGAGCATCGTGACTTAGCTTGATTCTTGTTGGAAAAGTACTAAGCTCAGAATTTTGTGGTGTTTCATTGGACATCGTTGCTGGTGTACGATGTCTGAAGCAGGAAGGCTAGCAGTGGCCTTGGCATTGTCAGCATGGAGGAGTGAGCATCGAAGGAGCAGGGAGTTACTGTGAGTGCGGATGCTCTGGAATTCCTGCCAAAGGCATGCATATTCAGTTTAGCTATGGGATCATCTACCACATAGCTAAATGTTTTTTGAGCCCAGATGCTGGCAGGGAGCTGGAGGGTAACAATATTTTGGTTGGGCAACGGTAGGTCCAGGGGGTCATAGGACATCTTCGGGGGATCAGCAAAGTGCCAGGAGCAACAGTGTTGCATATGTTCTAGATCATGTTCTCATTGTGTCATGAACTACATTTTGAAACTACAATGTCCCGCCCCACGTTGCCACTGTGCAGGCTCGCTTGATGTGTACTTGGTGCAGATGCATGTTGGGGATGTGCTGTCAACCCAATTTAAGGTCTTGGTAGACCATGTGCTGGTTTAAGGTCCCAGTAGACCATATGTGCCAGTTTAGCATCATAGCAGATTGGTTGTGCTAGTTTTACGTCGTAGAAGATGATCTATGCCAGTTTTATGTCATAGCGGATGTTGGTGAAGCTAGGCCAGTTTAACGTCGTAGCGGACGTTTGCTCACCTTTACCAGTTTTACATCGTAGCAGACATTCCATGCCAGTTTTATGTCATAGCAGACGATTGCCTATCTGCTCCATGCACTTAGATGTATTACGGCTTGAGGTATGAGTGATTCACCAGGTTGGTAAACTCGTTGTCATCCATGTCTACCAACTTGAAGGCTCCATTCCCAAAGGCTTTAGTGACCATGTATGGGCATTCCTAGTTGGCTAAGAATTTGCTTAAATGCTCATAGATAGCCTTAAGTATGAGGTCTCCCTTCTGTACTGGTCGTTGATGCGGGTCTACATGGTGTCTTTTCTATTGCTTGCTCTAGTAGTACTCTATGCGACTCAATGTTTGTGTGTGCTCCTCCTCTATTGAGTCGAGGTCGATAATTCTTGACTTGTTGTTCTAGGATTCCCTCACAACATCAAATAGGATCATCTGGAGTGATGGTACCTACAACTCAAGAGGCAACACAACTTCAGATCCATAAACAACACTGTAAGGAGTGTTACTCATCGTGGTCCTACATGTCGTCCTGTAGGCCCATAGAACATAGAGGATTTACTCGTGCCACCGCCTCTTACTGTTGCTAAGAATCTTCTTCAGCAAGTTGATGATGGTCTTATTTGTAGCCTCCGCCTACCCATTCGCCTGAGGGTAATACGAGGAGGAGAATGATTGCCTGATGCCCAGATTGCTGCAGAAGGTTCAGGTTTCCATACTACTGAATTGTGGTCCATTGTCAGTTACAATAGTCATCGGAAGCCCAAACCTTGTCACGATGTTATCCAAGATGAAATGGCAAACCTGCTGGGATGTCGTCTTCCTCAGGGGAATAGCTTCCATCCACTTAGTAAAATACTCAGTGGCAGTGATGATGAAGCTATTCCCTGCGGAGGACTTGGACGTGATAGGTCCTATGAGGTCTAGTCCCCATCGTTGGAAAGGCCATGTGATCTGCGTTGGGTGTAGCTCCATAGGTGAGACATGTATGAGATTTGTGTATCTCTGGCATGTGTCACACATCTTGACCTTTGATAGGAAATTGCATTCCATATGGGGCCAGTAGTACCCTAGGTGTCTGATTTTTGTAGCCATAGCCCTAGGTGCTATGTGTCCACCACACATCCCCTCATGTACCTCATTAATCACCTTCCGCACCTGCTCCTCACCCATGCATGCTAGCAATATCCCGTCATAGGAACGCTTACACAGGGCATCATTTCGCATGAGCGTATATTATCGGGCATGCTTACAGATTGCATCTCTCTGGGCAGATGTCAGTCTGCTTGGGGGTTCGCCATGTTGCAGGTAGGCTTTAATGTTGGCATATCACTCCTAGGTATTCGCAGCACTGATAGAGGCCACGTGTCCTGCCTAAGTGATAGGCTCAGTACATTCGACGCTCTAAGTTGGAAAACTTGCAAATGAGTGTGGTGGAATATTTAGTGCAAGGGTGGCTAAGGTGTTTGCTATGGTGTTCTCATTGCGTGGCACGTGTTGCACATTCGTAGTTGCAAACTATTTGAGTAGGCTTTTTGCTAGGTCGCAATAGGGTTGCAGATGCATAGCTTTGCAGGCATAGACCTTGGTGATTTCATTCACAACTAGTTGTGAATCACCACAAATCACCAGGTGTTGTATGCATAGTGTTTAGGTAGCTGAGAGGCCTCTAAGTAACCCCTTGTATTCTGCCACGTTGTTGGTGTAAGGAAACACAAAACAATAAGCAAACAGGTGCATTTCCCTAGAGGGGAACGTAATGACAGTAGCTGCACTACCTCCTCGCATGGTCGAGGTGCCGTCGAAGTGTAAAGTAGCTTCCAGGTGCAATGGGACGGTGTTGATAGTGCTAACATGCTCGTTTGGGAATTCAGGATCTATGGTTGCCTGGTCATCAATGGGTGAGGTTGTAAGTTTCGTCGCTATGGCTTGACCCTTAGTCGATGATTGGCTCACATAGTGCAAGTTGAATTCCGTGGTTATTTCTTTCCATCGAGCTATCTTGCTACTTTCATACAGGTTGTTAGTGATAGCTTGGAGTATGTTGCTTTTGCAAATGATGTTAATTGTACTGCAGAATAGGTAATGCCTCCAGTTTTTTAATGCAAATACTAAGACAAGGCAATTTCTCTCCATCTCGTTGTATTTCGCTTCATGCGCTATTAATGCATGACTCAAATAATACACTGGTATCTCAGATCTATCATCTTGTTTCTGACATAACAGTGCTGCGATAGATGTGTCAGAGATGGCAAGGTAGATAAAGAAAGGCTTGTTCCTCTGTGGTGGATGCACAGTTGGGAGGTGCAAAAGCTCTTTCTTCAAGTCATCGAAGGCTTGTTAACACTCAGTTGTCCATTTGAAGTTAACCCTTTTCTTTAGAAGATGTTGCATGGGGTGTAACTTGTCGATTAACCTTGCTATAAACCTTTGGATGAACTGTAATTTACTTTGCAAACCACGCAATTCCTTAAGGTTTGTAGGATGTGCCAAGTTGATGCTGGCCTTAACTTTGTTAGGGTCCACCCGTATTCTAGCCTCCGATGCTACAAAACATAACATGCGTCTGGTTCTCACCCCGAAGACACACCTCTTAGGGTTGAGGCACAAATCATACATTTGACAATACTTAAGGACTACCCCTAGATCGCATAAGTAATCAGCAGCCTCTTTGGATTTGACCGCTATATCATCCACATAGTCGTTTAACGTTTCTAATATGTAGTCACTAAAGATGTAGGTCATGGCTTATTGGTAGGTTGCTCCGATGATCTTAAGCCCAAAAGGCATCATGGTGTAGCAAAAGGTACCCCATGGGGTCATGAAGGTTGTTGTTAGCTGATGCTCTGGGTTGATGCAAATTTGGTTGTAGCTGGAGAAACCATCCATGAAGGATAAAAGATCATGACCAGCCATAGTGTCAATGAGTTGATCGATGCTTGGAAGTGGGAAATTGTCTTTGATCGTTGCTTTGTTCAAATCCCAAAAGTTTATACAGATTTGTATTCCTCCTATTTTCTTGGAAACCACAACGATGTTGGACACCCATTCCGAATAATCAACTGCACAAATGAAACCAACTTGGTATAGCTTCATGACTTCATCCCTTACGACTAGTGCAATTTCTAGCTTAACCATACAAGCCTTCTACTTGACTACCTTCATGTGCGGGTCTAGGACAATGTTGTGCTATATCAGCCTCGGATCTAAACCTGGCATGTCGTTGTATGACCATGCAAAGACCTTAATGTTGTCTTGCATAATTTTTACCACATCTTTGTGTGTCTACGCATCTAAGAGGGAACTAAGTTTTAACGTTTTTACTTCCCCCTTGGATGTGGTCACAGGCATCTTGACGAGAGGATCCTCAGTTACATCCCTAGCTTCTAGATCCAGGGTTTGGACAAGATGCTTGGGCCAGTCTAGGGATGCTTCTAAAGATACTATGGTGCTAGCTGTGGTTGATTCCCAGTCAATCAGGTCTAGGTTCAATTGTCTTGCGAGCATGCCATGTGGACTAGCTAAAGCTAAAGGCATGGAGAGATCACGATGGATTTCCATTTTTGCTCAACCTGCCAAGATGAAACGAGAGTGTGGTTAAGAGGCACCTATTTACAGTAATTGTGTATAATGGAAATTTGCATAACAAT
The DNA here is from genome assembly GCA_015680685.1 of Gnetum montanum. NCBI lineage: Eukaryota > Viridiplantae > Streptophyta > Gnetopsida > Gnetales > Gnetaceae > Gnetum > Gnetum montanum. The sequence goes on along the minus strand of MNCI01002796.1, from coordinate 191,891 downwards.
GATGAGATGCAACTAGCGAAGTATGATATAAAGATTAAAATTTGCTAGTTTAAAGTCATGGCAGACCGCTAAGGCATGGAGATGCAAAACTGCTAAAAGAAAAAATGTAAAAGTGTACAATTATCAATGTGAGAATGTGAAACTACAAAAAAAATGCAAAACCACTGATGCAAAATAGCTAGTTTGACGTCATCTCGAACTATGAACGTGTAACGAATCGAAACTGCTAACTTAAGACTAGAGTGACATGCTATGCTAGGAATGCTAGTTTAAGGTCTTTTCGGACTGCTAAAATTTTCACTATGCTAAGATTGCTAGTTTAAAGTCTTCTCAGACCCGTAAAGTTGTAACTCTGCTAAGATTGCTAGTTTAAGGTCTTTCCGAACCAATAACTAAAAATATATACATTTTTGTTTTTTTGGAAAGCAAACAGTTAGCTCAAAGCATGCCAAGATCTTTCACCTAGATCTGTCTATTTTAATTTCCAACAGTGCTACGATGTCATGGAGAGCATGCTACGCTCCACAGCAAACCTCGCATTAAATGGAGAGAGAGAATGGAAAATTTTCCTTTTCTACGATTACGGCCATAAATAGGGATTAAACCCTGGTAAGCTTGTCATTCTCACTGTAATAGCGCAGAGCCCACATTTGGAGCACAAAGTAATTTCGGAGCGTAGAGCAATCATGCTGATAGAAAGCAAGGCGATTTTTGGAATATCAATGAGAAACAGTCAGCGAATAGGACGATGGCTCTGAAGAAGGAAAGCAAACACTTGGCGCTTACAACAGTTAAGGAGGTAAAGGAAGCCCTAGAGTGTGTGACACAATCACGCATTGCAGTGCAGGAAGAGACACCGATGACTCAGTAGGCTACTATGCTTCCTTTATTTTTTTGTGCTTTTATTATCATTTTTTTTTCCTTACTTCTATTTCTGCAACCTAGTTTTGACTACGACGGATGCACAAACGCTACGCTAATGTTGCATGTAAGGTCGTCTAAATCGCCATTGTTGTGGTTGTCATAACCGTGGGGGTTTGGACAGTTTAGGTTACTTTGGCTTTCGAACGGCGTAGCGTAGGACCCTCAGGATGGTTTGGCCATGCGTGATGCGACAGCGTGACACGTGTTTTTGTCAGGGTAGAGTGCTAATCGCTTTGCTAGAATTAATGACTTCATTGCCATGCTAGGCTATTTTTGCTACGCTATTGTTTTGACATTTTTTGCTATGCTCCTAAAATGCTAATTCTTGCTAGGCTAGTTCTTGTTACGCCATGTGCATATTGTGCTTGTTCATGGTGCTAACATTTTCCATTGTGTTGTGCAGGATAGTGCTAAGGCCTATTCTAATTATCTTAGAAATTATAGGGGTCCTGTGTTGTGTAAACAGACTAGTGGCCAATGTTCCTCCTCCCCAAACATGTGGGGGAGTGGGGGGTCTAGTTCAGAAAAGGAACACAGGAGTTCCTACAATTCCTCCTCCAACCCTTCAGTGTGATTGTTTGGTCATACCTAGAGGAGGAAGAGGTGGCCATCATAATAGAAACCCTATTGCCTAGGGCATACAGGGGTATCCTGAGGTTTTTGACGAATGGGGCAATCAGTAGCAGGTAGGGAGAAGGATCCAGTCAACACCCCAAAGATTTGAGGCATTTAGCTTGGATCTGGGATATGCTTGAGTATAGCTACTACCATCCTTACAACACATTATTCATTACACGTCATATGGGAACATGCTTCCAAAACCCACCCAGAAATGTCTATTGCGCTCGCGGGTGAGTTTTGTAGCCTTGTTCTACTGCATTGTGTGATGTTTTCTATGCAAGCCAAATGTTGATGCTATGTTTTTATTACCAAGTTCTACATTAATAAGGAAGGGCTTCACGACAAAACAGATGTGCTAACCATAGCACACATGGCCCTGTAGGAGTTCTCTTCTGCTAAGAACCTACATGCAGGTGTGATTGGTCAATGCAGGGGTGAATACCACACCTACCCAGAGCTATACCCCATCCCCTACGACAGATGTAAGGAAATGGGTTGGTTGGATGAGGGATGGGCATCCTTCAAACCAATCACTATTGAATAAGTTCTAGTTAGTTTTCGTTGTTCTCGTTACCGTACAAACCTAGTAAGCTAAGGAATAGGTGTAACATGCTAAAGTGTCTTTGCTATTTTTTGTATTTTCTATGCTTTTATGCTAAATGTTTCTTATGAAAAATGCTATAGAGGCGAGAAAGTCCCAGGAGGTGATAGTGGTAACCGCTAAGAACCAGGAGGCAAAAATCTACTTCAAGTACGGAGAAGTAAATGGGAGCCAACGTTAGATATGCAGTGCGGCCTCAGACTCCTTGCTCCAGAATATCCAAAAGGTTAGGCTTATGGATTTGTTCCTAGCCCTGAATCCAAGCATTCCTGCTACCGAGATGCTCTCCCTGGTCGACTCCTTTTCTGATAGGGTGGGCTACTTCCGCACATGCATACAAGATGTACAGGTGGTTATTGAAATCAATGACCAGCTATTCACAGACCTTTTCGGTGTCCTTGCTGATGGCATTCTCATAGGGTCGAAGACCAAGGGGGAGTTGACCCTTCAAAAGAAGGACATTCAAGAGTGGTTACAGATTACCAAGGAGCAGAAGGGGATTCCCATGGAGAAGCTCCAATTGGGACCCACCAAGGAAGTTTACCCTATCTTTTGTGCTCGTGCATTCACCCAACTACTTTTCTAAGGGAAGGTCCTTGGGATTGAGCAGGCCTGGGTAATGCATGAGGTCATGGAAGAGGGGGCTCGCTACAACTGGGCTAGGTTTTTGTGTAAAGGCTTGCAGACCAAAATCTTGGGACTCCATAAGAAGCCAAAGTCTCGTTCCAATATACATTATGCCTTTTACATAGCTTGCTTGTGGAATTTCATGGAGTTTCTGGTAGTCCACAAGAATGGAACCTGGATCATGCGAAATGATGACCAAATTTCCAAACCGTGGATTCCCCAAATCCTCCAGACCATCCAAGCCCAAGATCCCCTAGAAATAATTGGGGAGTCATTCTCTGTGACGACTCAGGATCACGCAGCCCATAACTTTCTCGACCAAGATAGCATAGGAGAGGTGCCCCCTACTGTAGCCGATAGCATGTCACCAGGGAAACGTCTCATAGTCGAGACTGTGGCCAGCAAGTTGTAGCGAAAGAGGCTTACCTCAACTGAAGAAACCCTTCACACAGAGGAAGAGGAGGGGTGCAGACTGCGATTTAAACTATAGAGGATGCAACCCCCCATTGGTAAACGCTTTTGTTCATATTTATTTCTTCACCTACTTTGTTAATGCTCACTACGATGTGCTACGCTAGACAGTGTAGCGTAGCGTAGCACCTACTTTAGGCAAACCTGTTTTGAATTAATGCAAACATGCTTTTGGCTGCTAGAGGAAGTAGAAGAAGAAGGCGACGAAGAGGTGTCAACCCCTAAGATGGGGGCGATGAATAAAGACACAGAGGCCTCAGTCTCGGAAGAAAGGGGCCCAGTCAAGAGGGGAGGAGCTCTTGCCGCTAAGGCAAGGGCTCTTATTATTAGGCAAAATCCTCCTACTAACGAAGAGGGCATTTTTTGAGATGAAGAAGAGTCTCTCATGAATAAAGAGGATGTTGGTGCCTCAAAAGGCAAAGCACTAGTGAATAAAGGAGAAGTCTGAATCGACCTAGAAGGGACTTCTGACAAGGATGTTATTGTCACTCTGAATCCAAAGGGAGGGGAACTGCAATTAGACTTCGGTGAGTTCGGCAATATGTCTACTTTTTCATAGCCCATTTCGGTCATTGTTGAGATGCTTAGTCGTATGACAAACACCACTGTTCATATTGCAAGACCCCCACTGATTTGTGTAGAGCCATGGGCCAAGACCCCTGATAAGTTTACGTTTATGCAGGGGATCATTGACAACATGATCGATCATCTTCAGCAAATTGACCCTAAAGTGGGTAAGTAGTAGTGCTAGATGCTCTTAGGTTGGTTCGCTAGAGTTCTTGAATTCATTAACCTTGCTATGCTAATGCGACTGACATGATTTTTATGTTGTCATAGCCTCTCGACAAAAATGGGACCAGACATGAACTTTGAAAGTCAGTGTCATGCCTACATTCCCACCTGAAGCTATCGAGGTGCCCTGTCATGCATACGACGAGGCCAGCAAATGTGCTTTACACTTGGCTTACTCCTTGTGGGAGTATAAGCACGTCAACGAAGACCTATGGAAATGGGTCCAAAAGGTTGAGAAAGAGAAGGCCGACCTGAGCGTCAAGGTGGAAGACCTCAAATCAAGGAACAAATTCCTCATGGCTCGTGATACTAATAACAAGGACTGATGCATGGCTGTGATAGATCATGCTAGATTTTGGACAATCGTGCATCAGAACAATGAAGCCACCCATGAAATAATAGAACAGCAGATTCAAATGGACTTGTTGGTCCAAAAGAGTCAGGATTGGAAAGATTTCAGCGCTAGGGTTTATGAATGGGGGCAATCTCAGAAAAATCATAAAAACATGTATAAACTGGAACGTGCCACCTATCGTAAATTGTATAGGGATGCTTCTATGGAGGTGTTTACCTATAAGGCATTTGTAGATGCTATTGGCATTTCTGAGGCCTATGATAAGTTCAAAGACCAAATAAAGGTCACGGAATCTCCTGAACAGGAAGTGGACCTTCCCACAGGAGAGACCGCAACTGCCTCCTTTTCTTTGGGACCACCAAGATGGACGACTGCCGAAAAGGAGAAAGCTGCTGCAAATGATGAACCTAACAATAGGCGTTGGGTGGATATCATGGCAGAGGAGGTTTGGCACCACCTTAGGCTCGGTCTAGACCAAGTACCCTTCGAGATGGATGCAGGTCCTTCCCAAGTCAGTCGCTTTCTACTATTTTAATGCTTGTGCTTTGTTGTAGTTTGCATGTGTTGCCTTAGCTAACTACTTCATTCCTATGATGCAGGTTCTAGATGAGGGCGTAGGGCCAATGGAGGGCAACAATGAAGAGGTAGCGAGGGATGATGCGGTGGAAGGCAATGCAGAAGGGGGTGATGCAAAAGCGAATGATGAAGATGATGTAGGTAGAAGCAACCCATGACATCATGGGATTTTTTGAATTTTTCAAATTTTGTAAAATTTTTGCAAACATTGTCTAAAAGGAAAAAGTTTAGAATAAGAAGAAAAATTTCAAAAAAGGCATTCGATTCTATGCTAGCTTGTGCATTATTTATGTGCTAAGTTTTATGTAAAATTTTCATGCTTTTATGTGCTAGTTTTAGGCCATTTTGGGCCATTTCTAGTTTTAGGCCATTTCAGGCCGTGGGGTAGCATAGTTTTAGGCTATTTCGGGCTATTGCTAGTTTTAGGTCATTTCGGGCCATAGCGTAGCATAGTTTTAGGTCATTTTCGGCCATAGCTAGTTTTAGACCATTTCGGGCCATTGCTAGTTTTAGGCCATTCAGGCCATTGCTTGAGCATAGTTTTAGGCCATTTCAAGCCATTGCTTGAACATAGTTTTAGGTCATTTTGGGTCATCACTTGAGCATAGTTTTAGGCCATTTTGGATGATACACTAAACATTTGGAGAACGGCTAACTGGTAACCAACGCGGGTGCAAAGCAAAAAGGTGTTGAATGTACAAGGGATTGCAACTAGATAACAAGCAGTGAGGTTGCTACGCTATGTGTAGTTGCTTCTTGACACATCGTGGGTTGAGTGGGATGTAAGGCCAAAGTGCTTTGCCAAGGCCTTCGTCTATATCATTGCCCCCCACTTAGAAGGGCAACTTGGCCCACGTGCTTTCACTTTGGAAACTGGCTTGCTAAGCTGATTCCTCTGCTGGATGGCTAGTGTGTGCAGAGATAGGCGCTTCATTCTCTGAAGTTATGACCTCCAAGCGCTACTCCATGTCTACATTGTTGATTGCTTGTGTTGCTACCTTGTCACCATGGATCACCACCTACCTGCCTATGTATGGTAGATGGATCTCCTGGTGTATGGGTGAGGAGACATCCCTAAGCTGTGCTAACCATGATCTCCCCAAGATCAGGTTAAACCTGAGCATCTCCTTGACCATGATGAACGTTGCATTCATGGGTAATTATTCTCCTACCACGAAGTCTATGTGGACTGTACCTTTCACCAGGACCCGTGCCCCGTCAAATGACCTTAAGCATAACATTGTTGTGCATCTGATCTGGTCAACCAAACCCAGCTTATCCACAATAAGGAAGGGGATGACATTCGTGGTATCCCCATCATCAACATGTACCCTTCGGATCCAGTGTTAACCGACCTGAATTGTGATGAATAGGGTGCTATAGTCACTTGGTCCCTTTTAGGATCTTTCCTAACAGAACTGTTGTAGAAAGTTAGTTGAGACAGTTCTGGCTCTGGAGATGTGGAGGGAAGCATGATCTAGTGGATCGCTTCCTCTTCCACTGGCATGTCTTCGTTGACCAGAATCGCTGTCAACATGCTGATCAGAGACTCACAGTGTGGGATGAATGTCATGATTAGGTCATACAAGCTCAATGTAGTGTTCTTTAGCTTGTTTGACTTGAGTGAGGGCATCTAGAAGGTCTTGGCTACCCCCTATTTACTGCCTTTCTTCTCTTCCATTAATCCCAGGAGACAAATTTCCTAAGGAGGGGCCGCATACTATGTGGTTGTAACAATGTCCCTATTTGGTGATGAGGACATAGACATAGGGGGTGAAGACGTGGGCTTGGAAATACCTGGGGTGGTATTTCCCTTCGACGTCTCACCTGTGAAACACACTTCTCATTTTCTAGGGTGAGAAGGCTACGCAACTACCTTGTGTAGGATGGGGGCTGTTAAAGGAGTTGGCCCTATGATGAAAAATGGAGCTAACAATGTTAGCAGGCGGGGTGACATGGTTCTGCTAATGGGTGGCATGGGGATGGATGCCTAGGGAGGGACCCTTAGGACAAATGGCTACTGCAAACTTTGGCTAGCCGCTGGCGGTGTTGGTTCGCTACGCTGAGGCACGCAAACCACAAATGGCTACTGGGGTGGCCAAGGATCACTATCAATACCAATGGCATTGATGACCTAACCGACATTGTTGGCGTTGAGGGGGTCTGTGTAGACGTGTAGGGATTGATTTTCGGGACGTACTAGATTACTTTTGTCTAACACCAATTTTCCCTTATCAATCAACCTTTGGATGTCATCCTGTAACACCAGACAGTAATCTATATTGTGACCACACTATTGGTGATAGTCACAAAACTGATCCAACCTGAAACCCTTAGGAACTAGAGGCTCATTGGTCAAGGCCAAGGAGGGGTTCCTAAGGAGCTCGTAGTAGCACTGGAGTTTCTTGACTCCCTCCTCTAACATCTGCTTGTGTTAGATGTGCCCCATTGCTAGTAGCTGCTTCAAAAGTTCTAAAGGCCTGAGAGGAAGTAGGGTATACTTGGAGCAATCTTTACGCTCAAATTTCAGTTTGGATTGTGCAGATGTCTCAGGCATGGGTATGGCAGGTTACGGTGCATGGCTTCGCTTAGGCATGGGGTTAACTGCGGGTGCTACTGGTTTCTTGTTGTTCTTATTACCGTTGTTATTAGGTTTGGGCTTGGCTTTGATCACCACAGTGGCCATTGTGGTTGTTGGGGCCTTACCCTTGTCCTTCTTTGTGAAGGTATTCTTGTAAGCAACATAGGTCGGGTCTTTGCTCATCATGGCTGCATCCTATATGCTCTTAGTTTGAGCGAAGGTTTGACTAAGACTGCAAGGAGCGAGGTAGTACAGTTTAGACTTGATGAAGTCATTCACTATGCCCTTAAAGACGGCTAGCAAGTGGGCCTTCGTGATGGGCTTGTGGATTTCATTAAGGGTTGGGCTCCAACGTTGGATGAAATTTTGGACCAGCTCCAGAGGATCCTACTTCACGTTCATCAACTGATCCAGTGTGATTTCTAGCTTTAAGTTATACTTGAAGTGCATCACGAACTAGGTCAGAAGCTCCTCTAGGATTGAAATAGATGAGCATGGTAGCGTGCGGTACCAATCTAAAGCTTTCCCAGCTAGGGACATAGCAAAGACACAGATAATCATGTGCGGCCATAGTTTCAAAAGAAGGGATTCAAACCTAAAGGTAATAAGATGTGTGTTGGGATCTCCCTCCCCATTGTACTTCGTGAAGTGTGGGAGGGACATCCCTGGGGGTAGCGTCGGTGCAGGGATTGCAGGGCTAATGGGGTCATCCTGGTAAAAGTCCATGACTTGTAGCATGTCAGACCTAATAGCCTTGAGGTGTTTTATTTCCTCAGTGAGGGTCTGGATAAGCTGGAATGCTTGGTCCAGACCCTGGGACGACGTAGATAGTTCGGGAACTACCAGGGTAGCTCCCATCTGTGGGGTAGCAGGGGCAGCAGCATGATCCATCGGCGATACCATTAGGGTGGCCCCCGCAGATGGTGTTGCATGCATTGTCCACCACCTAGTAGGTGGTGCTGTTAGGGTGGCAACCGTGGGTTGGGCTACGGGATAGACTATTTGCATAGCTAGCAAGATAGACCATAGCTCCGTGCTAGGTTGTACCATTTGCAAGATTTGGTAGGTCTATTGGTGAATGTCGTGAGACATTTGCGATGGTAGTGTAGCAGGGGGAACATAGAATGGGGTCCACCACGTTGATGGGCCAAGGCCTATTGCTAATGGTGGGATAGACATAAATGCAGGAATAGAAGTGAAAGTTGCATACGGCTGTGAAGTTGGTACAGTGTGCACATGTGGTAAGGTAGTCGTGATTGGCATGTGATGCGCTATAGGAATGGACTGGTGAACGGTTTGCAAAGGAATCATGGCTGAAAACGAAACAGGGGAAAAGGGGCGTTGATACGTTGAGGGGTTGAGATGGCTACCCATAGCAGATGTAATTGCAAGTTGCGAAAGCGTAGGCATGATTACGAAGGGAGCGACGATAGACAGCGAGTTGGTCCAGAAAGACTGGGTAGGAGGTACTATAGCAAGATTGGTTTGACCTCCATCGACGGATTGGGAATCAAGTTCCTCCTATCTGTCTTGGAAGGTGTCATCATGGTTAAACGTTGTGTCCTGCTACTCCCTAAGTCTAACCAACTGTATCAGCTAGTCTAGAAGCCATTGATTCATCTATGTCAAAGGGATGGAAGCACCGAGAGTGGGAACAAAATCTTTCCCGTCATAGTAAGCGAAATTGAAGCTACGTTTGTCTTCGAGTTTGTGCACATCCAAGGGCAGATTTTCCTGCACCTTTGCACAAAGGAAGTTATAGCGTTCATGTTGCTAGACCAAACCCTCATGTCCTCAATTTTGGATCCTGAGGGATCGACGTGTTTCTAGCATTAGGTTCAATGGTTGTTCAACACCAATGGTGCCTTGAACTGGGATGGAAACCTCAACGTTGGAGGTGTTAGCAATGATGCTCGAGGAAGCCATTGTTAAGCTAAACAGTTTTGCAAATGAGAAAAAGCAAAGAAATTGGAAAGCTAAAAATTTTTGCAAATGAGAAAAGCAAAGAAATTGTAAAGTAATCAAAAAGGCTTTATGTCTTGCAAGGTTCCCAAGGAACCATCAAAGCAACTGATATATACCACATGATGCATAAACAACTGCAAAAGGATGTCACATTTATGCTAGTGCGTGATAGGGTACAAAACGCATGCAAGACTACTGTAAAACAGGCAAGTTAACTAGTGATTGGAGGCTTTATGTCCTGCATGGTTTTGGAGGAACCATGGAAGCGACCAGTCTACACCAGTTACACTAACGCATGTCAGGGTGTAGAACGCTTACAAGACTACCATAAAATAGGCAAGTCAACAAGTGATCAAAGGTTTTATGTCCTGGAGGATTTTAGAGGAACCATTGAAGTGACCGGTCTACATCGCTTACGCTAACGCATGTCAGGGTGTAGAACGCTTACAAGACTACCGTAAAATAGGGAAGTCAACTGGCAATCAAAGGCTTTATGTCCTGCAAGGTTCCAAAGGAACCATCAAAGTGACCAGTCTACACTGCTTACACTAACACGTGTCAGGGTGTAGAATTCTTACAGGACTACCATAAAACAAGCAAGTCAACTGGTGATCGGAGGCTTTATGTCTTGCAGGGTTTCAGAGGAACCATTGAAGCGACCGATCTACACCACTTACGCTAACGTGTGTCAGGGTGTAGAACGCTTACAAAACTACCGTAAAACAGGCAAGTCAACTGGCAATCGGAGGCTTTATGTCCTGTAGGGTTCCAGAGGAACCGTTGAAGTGACCAATCTACACTACTTACACTAACACGTATTAGGGTGTAGAATGCTTACAAGACTACCATAAAATAGGCAAGTCAACTGGATATCGGAGACTTTATGTCCTGCAGGGTTTCAGAGGAACCGTCGAAGTGACCGGTCTACACCGCTTACGCTAACATGTGTGAGGGTGTAGAACACTTACAGGACTAATGTAAAGGGCACTAAAAGACTCTCCTTCTAGTGCTAGAAAACTATTGCGACCAAAAATGTCGGTGGCTGGAAAACACTAAGAGGTCGTCGATCATGATAGTCTTAACCCTGAATCTATGTCAGGGCCTTGCTGGATAAATGAAAAAAAGGTTCCCTAAATGATCTAGTCATTCAGACAGGGACTTAGTTGGTGTTAATATAACCTTTTGTAAATGAATAATTTGAAAATGAGACTTTTAGCATAAAATGATAACTTTAAATGCAAAAGAGATAGAAAGTAATGTAAAAATGCAATAATAAGCAAGAAACAAAGTAAATTGCAGTTAGAAAAATGCACCGCTTCAAGAATGTGACTTCACTCTGTCAAGGTGGATACAATTGGTTGCACGGCGCTGAGGGACGCAGGGTTCCTTAGAGTAACCAAGATGTTTTGAGCAAAGCAGTTGTATACTTGAACGGGGATTTAGGGTCCAACAATGCGGAATGCTATGAGGATAGTTGGAAAGAGTAGAACAAAATGCCAACTAGGAGTGTCAACTGTTTATAGTGTCAAACAAGGTGTTTACAATGCTCAGGATTACAACGCTAAATTTTTTGCTCGCTTGCCAACCAATTCATCAGCCAGCCGACCGAAAAAGATCGAAAAAAGGATCTCCTAAGCATTGCTAATTGGGGTATTTATAAGCCCAAGGGCACGCGAAAGATGCGGTTTGGATGCCACGTGCCTTGGGCCTGTGTTTACTTGTCTATGCTACATGGACGTGGATGATTGTTGGACGTGCATGTACGTTGGACGAGCCTGCCATGCTGTAATTGCAAACCTACCACACTGTAATTGCATCATCAAAACCTGGAGATGTGTGCCAATGATGCATTAGGTGAAGTGTATTGATGTGGCGTAACTGTCTGCTATGTCGTGCCATGCTTTGTAGTGTAGCATGGCAACTTGCTACGTCGTCTATGTTATGCAGCATAGCATAGCGTAGCCATTAGTTTGAAGCAAAACTTGCGTTGTGTCCTTCTGCATATGCTAGAGACCTTTGAAGTGCACTAACTATTTATTGCATTTTTGCTATGCTATGCTACACTATGTAGCATAGTATAGCATAGCAGCCGGGACTTAATTGCGGGGACGTCGATGATCTGTGACCTTTGCCCGTTGCACTATGAGACTTGCGAACTTGCTGATCCTACTCTGTGAGGTGTCTTTCATTATTCCCATGCAGTTGCTACATCATGCTACGCTACGTGGCGTAGCGTAACAATCGACATGGCCTACCTTTTGCTAAGTTTGCCACTTTCTGGTGAAGGAGCCATTGCTGAAGAACTTAGAGTCGAGTGAAGCAACTATTTTTGAAGGCCAAAGGTGCTAACTCAGTGCAATTGGAAATTACTAAGTAAGCTAAGCCTTCCTGTCTTGCTCTCGCTATGCTGTGCTACATTGCATAGCGTGGCATAGCATATCATCTTGTCTTGCAAAAATTTATGGTTGACTATCTAAATAACTATCTCTCAAAGCCTGCTACGCTATATGGCATACCATAGCGTAGCGGACTCTTCGACTAGAAAACTTGCTAAACTATTTTGCGCATTTTGAGCATCGCTGACAACTCTCCGTATAGTTTTTGAGTAGGCTATCAACTAGACGAATTACCTAGCTAGAGAATTTTCCAGACTGAATAGCCTTAATTAGAAACATCCAATTCTTGCCGAAGTGACATTGCACTGCTTGAATTACAACGACCCGGCGAAGCAAAGATGCCCTAAAAATTCAGGGTGTTTCACCTGCAAGCAATGGTTGTTATGAGTATTCATGGAAATGTTTCACATGCTACATTAAGTGTGGATATGCTAGCGACCACATGGGCTATATATATGATAGTATCGGTTTGTTAGCCATATTGTTAATAATATGTGTTATGATTGGATTATGATTATGTGGATTATGAAAAGCGAATGAGAAGAGCAAGAAATTGGAAAGCCATCAAAAAGGCTTTATGTCTCGCAAGGTTCCCGAGGAACCGTCGAAGCGACCAGTCTGTACCACACGAAATGTAAACAACTGCAAAAGGGTGTCACATTTACGCTAGTACGCAATAGGGTACAGAGCGCATGTAAGACTACCGTAAGATAGGCAAGTCAACTGGCGATTGGAGGCTTTATGTCTTACCAAGTTCCCGAGGAACTGTTGAAGTAATCGATCTATACCACACGAAGCGTAAACAACCATAAGAGGATGTCACGTTTACGCTAGTGCGAAATAGGGTATAGAGCCCATGCAAGACTACTGTAAGATTGAAAAACACCGAGAGCTCGTCGATCGTGGACAGTCTCAACCCCGTATCCGTGGGAGGGTCGTGCTAGATAGAATGGATACAGGGTGCCTTGAACAGTTTGGTTGATCAGATAGGGACTTAGTCAGTGTCTATATAACCTTTTGCAACGTGTGATTTGAAAGTGGAAATGATAGCGCGAAGTAATTCTTAAATGTAAAAGCGATAAAAAATAGTGTAAAATGCGGTAATAAGCAAGAAACAAAGTAAAATGAAATTAAAAAAATGCACTTCTTCAAAGCTACAACTTTACTCTATCAAGAGGGATACAGTCGGTTGCACAGTGTTGGGGAGTGCAGAGATCCCGAGAGTAACCAAGATGTGTAGAGCAGAAAGGCTATGTGCTTGGATGCGAACTTAGGGGCTGACAATGCGAAAATTCTACCAAGGTGGTAGAAAAGAGTAAAACAAAATGCCAACTAAGAATGCTAACTATTTACAGTGTCAAACAGAAAGATTACAATGCCCAAGGTTACAATGCCAAAGGTTGAGAAAAAATTCTTTTAGCTAGCTAGAATTCTAAAAGTCGGAAAGTGCGAAAAAGTCCTTTAAATGCTACTCACCGGGGTATTTATAGGACCAAGGGCAAGCAAAAGGGGTGGTTCGGATGCAACATGTCTTGGGCCCACATTGACTTGTCTACGCTGCACGTGCCTACAAGACCATTGGACATGGATGACCATTGTCATTATGAGCTTGCCATGCCGTAATTACGAGCTTGCCACGCCATAATTATGTTGTTAGCATCTAGAGATGTGTGCCAACAGTGCAATTAGGTGAAGTGCATTAATGTCACATAACCACCCATCATGCTCTGCATTCTTCGTAGCATAGGATGTTCGATGTAGCGTAGCATCTTGTCACACATTTTGTTACATGTGTGTTGCATATTTGCTACGCTATACTATGCTATGCAGGGTAGTGGCTGGCCTTAGTCGCAAAAACTTTATCAATCTACAGACTTTGCTTTTTGCGCTACAAAACTTGCGAACTTGCTGATCTTGCCCTTTGAGTTGTCTTCTGTCACCTCTACAGAATTGCTACGCCATGTAGCTTAGCGTATCGTAGCATCAGACATGGTCCGCTACTTTCTAATGGAAGGAGATATTGTCGAAGGACTTGAAGTCAGGAAAAGGGACCGGACATCTAGCTTTTGCTACACTGTGCTATGCTGCATAACATAGTGTAGCAATTAGTTTTTGCAAACATCTTTTGAAGCTTGCTATGTTACATAGTGACGCGTAGCATAGCGTAGCAAACTTCATGACTTAGAAAACTTGCTGAAATGTTTTGCGCATTCTAAGCATCGCCAATAGTTACACGCGTCGCTCCTAAGTGCACAGTCGACTAGGTGAACTTCTCAGGTGGGCAGGTTTGAGAGTCCGTTTAGCCTGTTGACACCTGGGGCAGAAAACTTTCCGAATTGGATAGTCTAAAAATTAGACCATCCATCTCCTGAAGAACTTCCATGATGTTACACGAAGTGCAAAGGCATGATGAAGAAAGCATGCCTTCGAATTTTTGGGGTGTTTCATTGGCCCCTATTTGTCGACGTCTAGAGAATGGGCTTGATAGACACTAACAAAGAATACGAAACAACACAGAAAACAAAATGCTATCATGGTCATTCGGTGATCGTCGGGACGTCGCTTGGCTGCGCTTAAGAGTGCTGCATTGGAAGGAAAACGCAAAGTAGGGAGGAAGGAGGCACAGGAGAAGGACAAAGATGAGGTTTAGTGAAGTCCCTCATTGAAGTGCTCATGAGGGACTCGTTTGCATTTTCATCTTTGCTTTTGCCAACCTTCGACCTCTCGTAGAACATGTGTCTTTCCCAGAATGAGTTGTGTTACATCCATGTAGGGTTTTAACCTAGTTATTGATGCTTCCCATGTGGCGAGCTGTGTTACGCATGTCATGGAATTTGCACTAATGTTTCCCATGTGGCGAGCTGTGTTACGCACGTCATGGGATTTACACTGATGCTTCCCATGCGGTGAGCTATGTTACGTGCATCATGGGATTTGCACTCTGAAGTAGTTGGGCTAGCCAAGATACTTACTTTGCAACGTTGTAGCACTCACTACTGTGGCAAGACGTACCCTCGGCTAGTAAGGGAAAAGGTCTTGCTGGTTGCAGACAGTGTTGAAGCTATTGGACATCATTGCTGGTGTACGATGTCCAATGTAGGAAGGCCAGTAGTGGCCTTGGCAGCATCGATGTGGCGGAGCCGACGTCGGAGGTGCTGCTATGAGCGCGAATGCTCTAGAATCCCCTCTAAGGGCATGCATTCTCAGTTCAGCTATGAGATCAGCTATCACATAGCCAAATGCCTTCAGCTGGGGGCTAGAGGATAACAATATTGTGATTGGGCCACAATACTACTGGAACTCCAACAGCAGGCACTGACCAAGGAACTACTGTCAAGGTAATGGGCCATGGCAACAGTAGGCCCGGAGGGTTAGTGCGATGTCGTATGACATCTCTGGAGGGTCAGCAAAATGCCAATGATGGCGACGTTGCATACATTCTAGACCATGTCCCCATTGCATCGTGAACAATGTTCTGGAGCTGCAATGTCCCACCCCCACGTTAGCACTACGCACGCTCGTTCGATGTGTACTCGACGCAGGTGCATGCTAGGGGCGTGACATGAATCCAATTTAAAGTCCTGGTAGACCATGCACTGGGTCAAGGTCCTAGTGGACCGTTGTGCTAGTTTAAGGTCCCAACAGGCTGTACATGCCAGTTTAACATCATAGCGGACGTATCATGCCAATTTATAGTCATAGCGGATGTATCGTGCCAATTTATAGTCATAGCGGACTAGCTTTGCCAATTTTACATCATAGCGGATGGTCGTTGCTACTTTAACATCGTAGTGGACAGTGCTTGGTGTTGTTGCCAATTTATTGTCATACCGGATGCTACTGTAGCCATGGCAGTTTAACGTCGTAGTGGACGTTCGCTCGCCTGTGCCAGTTTTACGTTGTAGCAGATAGTTGCTTGACTACTCCATGTGCTCAGACGTAGTACGGCTTGAGGTACGAGTGATTCATTGGGTTGGCAAACTTGTTGTCGTCCATGTCTGCCAACTTGAAGGCTCCATTCCCAAAGGCTTTAGTGACCACGTAAGGGCCTTCCCAGTTAGCTAAAATTTTCTCACGTGCTCACAGACGGCCTTGAGGATGAGGTCTCCCTTCTGTACTGGCTGCCGATGCAAGTCTACACGATGCTTTTGTTGCTGCTTGCTCTATTGAGTCAAGGTCGATGATCCACAACTTGTTGTTCTAGGCTTTACTCATGACATTAGATGGGATCATCCGGAGTGATTATACCTGCAACTTAAGAAGCAACATAGCTTCAGATCCATAAACAAGGTTGTAACAAGTCTTACTTGTTGTGGTTCTGCATGTCATCCTGTAGGCCAATAGAACGTAGAGTATTTGCTTGTGCCACCGCCTCTTGCTATTGCTAAGCATCCACCTCAGCAAGTTGATGATGGACTTATTTGTAGCCTCTGCCTATCCATTTGCCTGCGGGTAATACAGGGAGGAGAATGATTGCTTGATGCCTAGATTACTGCAGAAGGTTTGGGTTGTACTACTGAATTATGGCCCATTTTCGGTCACAATAGTCATTGGAAGCCCAAATCTCGTTATGATGTTGTCTAGGATAAAGTGGCAGATTTGCTGAGACGTCGCCTTCCTCAGGGGAATAGCTTCCACCCACTTAGTAAAATAATCAATGACGGTGATAATGAAATTATGCCCTATAGAAGACCTAGGCGTGATAGGCCCTATGAGGTCTAGTCCCCATTGTTGGAAGGGCAAAGTGATCTGCATTGGGTACAGGTCTGTGGGTGAGACATGTATGAGATTTGCATATCTCTAACACATGTCACACGTCTTAACTTTTCACAAGCAGTCACGCTCCATGTGGGGCCAGTAGTACCCTAGGTGTCTGATTTTCATAGCCATAGCCCTAGGTGCTATGTGTCCACCACACAGCCCCTTATGCACTTCGTTAATTACCTTCTGTGCCTAGTCCCCACCCACGCATGCCAGCAATATCCCATCGTAGGAACATCAGCACAGGGTGTCATTTCCCATGAGTGTATATTGCTAGGCATGCTTACAGATTGCATCTCTCTAGGAAGATGTCAGTCTACCTGGGGCTTCGCCATGTTGTAGGTAGGCTTTAATGTTGGCGTACCAATCCTGGGTGTCTGTGGCGCTAACAAAGGCCACGTGTCCCATCTGAGTGATAGGCTCGATGCATTCGATGATTGAATTGGGCATACTTGTAATCGACTGTGGTGGAATGTTTAATGCAAGGGTGGCTAAGGCATCTACCATGGTGTTCTCGTTGCGTGGCATGTGTTGCACATCTATGGTTGCAAATTTCTTAAGCAGGCTTTTTGCTAGGTTGCAGTAGGGTTGCAGGTGCATAGCTTTGTAGGCGTAGACTTCGATGATTTGATTCACAACTAGTTGTGAATCACCACGGATTGTATGCGCAGTGCTTGGGGAGTTAAGAGGCCTCTGAGTAACCCCTCATACTATACCACATTGTTGGTGTAGGGGAACGTAAAACGATAAGCAGATAGGTGTATTTCCCTAGAGGGGAACATGATGACCATAGCTACACTACCTCCTCATGCGGTTGAGGCACCGTCAAAGTGTAAAGTGGCTTCAAGATGTAATGGGATAATGTTGATATTGCTAACGTGTTCGTTTGGGAATTTGGGGTCTATGGTTGCCTGGTCATTGATGGGAGAGGCTATGAGTTGGGTCGCTATGGCTTGACCCTTCGTCGATGATTGACTTACATAGTGTAAATTGAGCCCTACGGTTATTACTTTCCATCGAGCTATTCGACTACTTTCATATAGGTTGTTAGTGATAGCCCAAAGTATGTCACTTTTGCAAATGATGTTAGTTGTACTGCAAAACAAGTAATGCCTCCACGTTTTTAGTGTGAACACTAAGGTAAGGCAATTCCTCTCCACTTCGTTGTATTTCGCCTCGTGTGCTATTAGTGCATGACTCAGATAATACACTGGTATCTCAGATCCATTGTCTCATTTCTAACATAGCAGTGCTATTATAGATGTGTCAGAGATGGCAAGGTAGATAAAGAAGGGTTGATCACTTTGTGGGGGATGCACAGTTGGGAGGTGCAAAAGCTTCTTCTTCAGGTCATTGAAGGCTTGTTGACACTGGGTTGTCCATTCGAAGTTAACCCCCTTCTTTAGAAGATGTTGCATGGGGTGTAACTTGTCAGTCAACCTTACTATAAACCTTTGAATGAATCCGTATTCCGACCTCCGATACCACGAACCCTAACATGCATCCGGTTTTCACCTCGAAGACATACTTCTTAGGATTGAGGCGCAAGTCGTGCATTTGACAACACTTAAGGAATATCCCTAGATCGCGTGGGTGATCAGCTACCTCCTTGGAGTTGATTGATATATCATCCACATAGTCATTTAATGTTTATAGGATGTAGTCTTTGAAGATGTAGGTCATGGCTCGCTAGTAGGTTTCTCCAACATTCTTGAGCCCGAAAGGCATCATGATGTAACAAAAGGTACCCCATGGGGTCATGAAAGTTGTTGTTAGCTGATGCTCTGGGTTAATGCAGATTTGGTTGTATCCGAAGAAACCATCTATGAAGGATAACAGAGCATGACCAACCGTGGTGTCGATAAGTTGATCGATGCTTGGAAGTGGGAAATCGTCCTTGATCATTGCCTTGTTCAAATCCCAGAAGTCTATATAGATTTCAATTCCTCTCATTTTCTTCGAAACTACAATGATGTTGGACACCCATTCCGAGTAGTCAACCGCACGAATGAAACTAGCTTGGTATAGCTTGGTGATTTCATCCCTTACAGCTAGCGCAATCTCAGGCTTAACTTTATGAGCCTTCTACTTAACTGCCTTCATGCGCGGGTCTATGATGATGTTGTGTTGTATTAGCTGCGGATCTAAACCCAGCATGTCGTTGTATGACCATGCGAAGACATTGATGTTGTCTTGTAGAATTTTGGCTACATTTTCGTGCATCTGTGTATCTACAAGGGAGCCAAGTTTTAATATTTTTACCTCCCCCTTGGATGTGGTCACAAGCGTCTCGTCAAGAGGGTCCTCAGTTACATCCATGGCCTCTAAGTCTAGGGTTTGGACCAGATGCTCGGGCCATTCGGGGGATGCATCTAAGGTTGCTACGGTGCTAGCTGTGGTTGACCCCCAGTCGATCAGGTCGGGGTTCAATTGCCTCACGAGCTTGCCATGTGGACTTGCTAATGTTAAGGGTGTGGAGAGATCGCGATGGATTTCCATATTTTACTTAACCTACCAAAATATGATGAAAGACTGGTTAAGAGGCATCTATTGGCAGTAATTGTGTATAATGAAAATTTGCAAAATAGCGATGAGATGCAACTAGCAAAGTACAATGATATAAAGATTAAAACTTTGCCAATTTAAAGTCATGGCAGACCACCAAGGCATAAGAGTGTGAAGCTCATAGAAAAAAAATGCAAAAGTAGCAAATTGCCGACTCAAAACACAAAACCGCTAGAAATTGTGAAACCGCCGATGCAAAATTGTGAAACTACTAGTTTAACGTCATTGCGGACGGCGAACATATAATAGGTCAAAACTGCTAGTTTAAGGTCTTTTCAAACCGGTAACGTTGTGATTGCTGGAGTTGCTAGTTTAAGGTCTTTTCAGATCCATAATAAAAACAAATATATTTTTTTGTTTTTGGGAAAGCAAACAGTTGGCTTGAAGCGTGTCAAGGTTTTAATGCCAATAGTGCTACAATGTCGTGGCGAGCATGCTATGCTATATGGTGCACTCCACATTAAATGGAGAGAGATAGCGGCAAGTTTCCCCTTATTACCATTACATCCATAAATAGGGATTAAACCCTAGTAAGCTTGTCAATCTCACTGTAAGAGCGCAGAGCCCATATTCAGAGCACAAAGCGATTTCGGAGCATAAAGTGATTGTGCTAACAACAAGCAAGGCAGTATATTGCATAGGGAAGAGGGGAAGTCTACAAGTAGGAAAATGGATCCTAAGAAGGAACATATTCATCTAGCACTTGCAAAGGTTGAGGAGGCGAAGAAAACCCTAGGGTGAGTGACACAAGTGTGAGTCGCAGCATAGGAGAACATGCCATTGACCCAATAGGCCACTATGCTTCCTCTATTTTTTCATGATTTCGTTATCATTTTTATTTTCTACTTTCATTGTGCATCCTAGTCTTAGTCATCTACATTTTCTGTCATTACATTTTTTTGGCCTTTGCATCATCGCTGTTGTCATTTCGGCCATGGCAGATGTGTAAACACCATGCCATCGTTGCATGCAAGGTCGCTTAAACTGCCACCACCGTGGTTGTCATAACCATGGGAGCTTGGACAGTTTAAGTTACTTGGAGTTCGAATGGTGTAGCGTAGGACCCTTAGAAGGGCTAGGCCATGTGTGATGCGACAGTGCGATAGTTGTTTTGTTAAGGCACACTGTTAATCACCCTATTAGGGTTAACTGCTCTATTGCCACGCTAGGCCATTTTTGCTATGCTAGCGCTTTTATGTTCTTGCTACGCTACATGTGGGAAGAGGGTTATGCTAAGCTATATGCATGAGCTACAAGGAATTGCTATGTCACGTGCGTATTGCACTTAGACATTATGCTAATCCTTACTGGTTGTATTATGCAAGATGGTACTAAGGCCCATTCTAATCGCCTTGAAAATTGCAGGGGTCCTGTGTCACATAAGCAGGCCTGTGGCCAATGCTCCTCCTTCTTGTATATGTGTGGGGTAGCAAGGGGTATGGTTCAGGGAAGGAGCACAGGAGTTCCAATAATACCTCCTCCAACAATTCAGTGTGATCGTTTAGTCATACCTAGAGGAGGAAGAGGCGACCGCCATTATAGAAGCCATATTTCTTGGGCAAGTTGGGGCATCCTGAGGTTTCTGACGAACGGGGCAATCATGAGCAGGAAGGGAGAAGGATCTAGTCAACACCCAATAGGGTTGAGGCGTTTAGCCTGGATCTGGGATATGCCTAAATATAGCTGCTACCACTCTTACAACACACTATTCGTCGTGCGTCATATGGCAACGTGCTTCCAGAATCCACCAGGGACTATCTACTGTGCTGGTGGGTGATTTTTTCGTAACCTTATTCCGTTGTGTTATGCGACGTTTGCAATATTAACCAAATGTTAATAGTATGTTTTTTGCTACCAGGTTCTACATCAACAAGGATGGGGTTCATGATCGACCGGGCCTACTAACTACAGCACGGATAGCCCTACAGGAGTTCTCTTCTGCTGAGAACTTGTGTGCAGGTGTGATTGGTCAATGTGGGGGTGAATATCACTCCTACCAACACTTGTTCCCCATCCCTTATGATCAGTGCAAGGAGTCTAGTTGGCTAGATGAGGGGTGGGCAGAACCCTTCAAACCAGTCACTATTGATCAAGTTTTAGTTAGTATTCTATTGTTCCCATTACTGTATAGACATGGTAGGCTAAACACTAAGTGTTGGATACTTAAGTGTCCTTTCAATTTTTTGAATTTTTTGCATTTTTATGTTAAACATTTTTTGTAAAAAACTGTTATAGGGGCAAGGAAGCCCTAGGAGGTGACGGTGGTAACTGCCAAGACATAGGGGACAAATATCTACTTCAAGTATGAAGAAGTAGATACAAGCCAACGCTAGATAAATGGTGTAGCCTCAAACTCCCTAGTCCAAAACATCAAAAAGGCTAGGCTTATGGATCTTTTCCTGGCCTTGAATCCAAACCTTCTTGTCACCGAGATGCTCTCTATGGTCAACTCATTTTCGGACAAGGAGAGTCACTTCCGCATGCGCATACAGGGCATGCAGGTGATCATTGAAATCAATGACCAGCTATTCGTGGACCTCTTCGATGTCCCTACCGATGGAATCCTCATTGGGTTAAAGTCCAAGACGGAGCTGACCCTTTAGAACAAGGACACCTAGGAGTGGTTAGGGCTTTCCAAGGAGCGAAAGGGGCTCCCTATGGAGAAGCTCAAAGAAGGACCTACCAAGGGGGTTTACCCTATCTTCCCTGCTTGTGCATTCCCCCAGCTGCTCTCCTAAGGGAAGGTCATGGGAATCGAGCAGGCTTGGGTGATGCACGAAGTTATGGAGCGGGCTCGCTACAACTAGGCCGGGTTTCTATGTAAAGGCTTGCAGATCAAAATCTTAGGGCTTCGTAAGAAAACAGAGTCCCGTTCCAATATCCATTATGCCTTTTACATAGCCTGTTTGAAGCATTTCACGGAGTTCTTGGTGGTTCAGGAGAATGGAGTCTGGGTCATGCGAAATCGCAACCAGATCTCCAGACTATGGATCTGCCAAATCCTTCAGACCACTCGAGCCCAAGATCCCCCAGAAATAATTAGGAAGTCATTCTTTTTGACGACTAAGAATCCCCCAGAATCATGAGGACTGGCGCACGATTGTGATAGACTACACCAAATTTTGGACTGTTGCGCGTCAAAACGTTGAGGCCACCCGTAAAATAATAGAACAGGGAATGCAGATGGACCTATTAGCCCAAAAGTGTCAGGATTTGAAAGATTTCAATGCCACATTTTACGAATGGGGGCAGTCCCAAAAGAACCATAAACATATGTATAAACAGGAACATGCCACCAATCATAAACTGTACAAAGATGTTGTTGTGGAGGTGTTTATGTATAAAGCATTCATAAATGCTATTGACGCTTCAAAGGCCTATGCCAAGTTCAAAGAACAAGTAAAGGTTACGAGATCTCCTAACTGGAAAGTGGACCTTCCCACAGGAGAGACCGTGATCATCTCCTTTTCTCTGGGGCTGTCGAGGTGGATGACAATTGAAAGGAAGAGAGCTGCTATAGATGCTAAACCAAGCAAAGCGCATTGGGTGGATATCATGGTGGAGGAGGTCTGACGTCGCCTCAGGCTTGGTTTAGACCGGATACCTTTCGAGACGGACGCTAGCGCTTCTCAAGTTAGTTGCTTTCTACTGTATTAATTCTTATACTCTCTTGTGACTTGTATGTGTTGCTTTAGCTAACTACTTAATTCCTACGATGCAGGCTCCAAATGAGGGTGCGGGGCCCGTAGAGGGAGGGAATGAGGAATCGGCAGAGGATAATACAAGAAAAGGCAATGTAAAGGGAAATGATGTAAAAGTGGATGGTGGAGATGATGCAAGCAAGGACAACCCATGACAGCATGGGATCCCCCTTTGTTTTGAAACTTTGATCTATTGTAAATTTTTTGCAAACATTGGCCAAGAGGCCAGAATTTTGAATAAATGGATGGATTGATTCTCATGATAACTTATACATTGTGTATGGGCTAAATTTCATGCTAAAATTTCACTCTTTTGTGTTAGTTTTAGGTTGTTTTAGGCTGCTGCAAGTTTTAGGCCATTTCAGGCCTTTGCGTAAATGCACAAGGACGTTGCTAGTTTTAGGCCGTTTCGGGCCAATGCTTAAATGCACAAGGCTTGCTAGTTTTAGGTCATTTCGGGCCAATGCTTAAATGCACAAGGCTTACTAGTTTTAGGCTGTTTCAGGCCAATGCTTAAATGCATAAGGCTTGCTAGTTTTAGGCTGTTTTAGGCCACTGCTAGTTTTAGGCCATTTCGGGCCTATGCGTAAATGCATATTGATGGTGCATGGGTAGGAAGTGGTGGGGTTGCTACGCTAGGCATAGTTTCTTCTTGACCCAATGTGGATTGAGCAAAACATAGGGCCGGGACGCTCTGCTAGAGCCTTCATCTGCATCATTGCCCCCCACTTGGAAGGGTAACTCAGCCCATATATTTTCGTTGTGGCGATCAGCTTGCTGAGCTGATCTTTCTGCCAGATGGTCAGTGTGAGTTGTGACAGGTACTTCATTCTCAGAAGTTATAATCTCTAAGCCCTGTTCCATGTCCACATTGTGGATTGCTTACATTGCTACCTCATCACCATGGATCACCACCTCTCTACCTGTGTAAGGCATGTGGATCTCCTGGTGTATGGGTGAGGAGACATCCCTAAGCTATGCTAACCATGACCTCCCAAGGATCATGTTAAACCCAGGCATTTCCTCGACCACAATGAATGTTGCATTTATGGAGAACTAGTCCCTTACTACGAATTTTATGTGGATTGTGCTCTTTATCACGATCCATGCCCCATTGAATGACCTCAGGCATGACGTCGTTGTGGTTTGACTTGGTCGACCAAGCCCAACTTGTCCACAATAGGGAAGGAGATGATGTTCATGGCAGCCCCATCATCAACATGTACCCTTCAAATCTAGTGTTGGCTGACCCAAATTGTGATGAAGAGGGGTGCTGTAGTCACCTGACCCCTTTCAGGATCTTCCCTAATGGTCTCGTTGCAGAAAGTCAGTTGAGGCAGTTCTGGCCCTGCAGGTGCGAAGGGAAGCATGACCGAGTAGATCACTTCCTCTTCCACTAGCATGTCTTCATTGACCAAAATCGCTGTCAACATGTGGGTCAAAGCCTCGCGGTGTGGGATGGACATCATGATTAGGTCGTACAAGCTCAGTGTAGCATTTTTCTATTTTAGAGCTTGTTTGACCTGAGTGAGGGCATCTAAGAGGTCTTGGCCGCCCCCCTATTTAACGCTTTCCTCCTTTTCTATTCATCCCAAAAGATGAATTTCCCAAGGAGGGGTGACTTCGGGTCTGAGTTCAGACCCCTTTTGGTAGAGTGGCAAGGACTATGTGGTCGTGCCAACATTCGTCTTTGGTGATGAAGGCACAGATGCAGGGTGCGGAGACGTAGGCTTGGGAATACCATGAGCGGTAGTCCCTCTCGATGTCTCACCTGTGAAACACACTTCCCATTTTTTAGGATGAGAAGGTTGTTTAGCTATCTTGCGTGGGATGGGGGTTGTTAAAGGAGTCAGCCCCTTGATGATAAATGGAGCTAAAGGTGTTAACGGCTGGGGTAGCGTGGTTTTGCTAATAGGTGGTGCGGAGATGGATGCGCGTGGAGGGACTCTCAAAATGAACAGTTGTTGCGAGCTTCAGCCAGCCGTTGGGGGCACTGGTGCATTATGCTGAGGCACATGGACCACGAATGCTACTGGGGTGGCCTAGGATCACTGTCAATACCGATGGCATTGATGACATAACCAGCATTATTAGCGTTGAGGGGATCTATGTAGTTTTCAGGGCGTACTGGGTTGCTTTTGTCCAACACCAGTTTTCCCTGATCGATCAATCACTAGATGTCATCCTATAATGTGAGACAGTAATCTGTGTTGTGATCACACTATTGGTGATAGTCACAAAACCTGTCTCGCCTGAAATCCTTAGGAACTAGGGGCTCATTCGGCAGGGCCAAAGAGGGGTTCCTAAGGAGCTCATAGTAGCGTTGATGTTTCCTGATCATTTCTTCTAACATCTGCTTGTGTTGTATATACCCTGCTGCTAGTAGCTACTTCAGAAGGTCTAAAGGCTTGAGAGGAAGCGGGGTGTACTTTGAATGATCTTTACACTCAAAGTTGGATTTGGGTTGTGCAGATGTCTCAAGTGCAGGTATAGCAGGTTGCAGTACATGGCCCTGCTTGGGCACAGGGTTAGCTGTGGATGCAGCTAGCTTCTTGGCGTTCTTGTTACCATTGTTACTAGGTTTGGGCTTGGGCTCGGTTGCCACAGCGGCCACCATGGCTATTGGGGCTTTACCCTTTTCCTTCTTTGTGAAGGTGTTTTTGTAGGCAATGTAGGTCGGGTCTTTGCTTGCCTCGGCTGTGTCCTGTATACTCTTAGTCTGAGCAAAAGCTTGACTAAGAGTGTGAGGAGTGAGATAGTATAGTTTAGACTTGATGAAGTCATTCACTACACCCTTGAAGACGGCCAGCAAGTGGGCCTCCGATTTAGGCTCGTGGATTTTGTTAAGGGTTATGCTCCAACGCTGAATGAACTTTTGGACTGGCTCTAAAGGGTCTTGCTTCACACTCATCAACTGATCCAGCGTGGTTTCTAGCTTCAAGTTGTACTTGAAGCATGTCACAAACTAGTTTATAAGCTCTTCCAAAGTTGAAATAGATGAGTGTGGCAGCGCACGATACCAATCCAGGTCTTCCCCAGCTAGGGACATAGCAAAGACACAAATAATCATGTATGGCCATTGTTGCAATAATAGAGATTTAGACCTAAAGATAACAAGATGTGCATTGGGATCTCCCTCCCCATTGTACTTCATGAAGTGTGGGAGGGACATCCCTGGGGGTAGTGTCAGAGCAAGGATTGCAAGGCTAATGGGGTTATCCTGGTAAAAGTCCATGACTTGTACTGTGTAAGACCTAGCAGCTTTGAGGTGTTTTATTTCCTCAGTAAGGGTCTAGATAAGCTAGAATGCCTGGTCTAGACCCTGCAATGTTGTGGATGGTTGGGGAGCTGTGGAGGCAGTTTCCACCTATGGCATGGCAGAGGTGGCAACGTGAGCCATCAATGGTACTGTTGGGATGATCCCCACGAGCGGTGCCGCATGCGTTGTCCACCACCCGGTAGGTGGTGCCGATGGAGCAGCGACCGCAAGTTAGGCTATTTAATAGACCACTCACGTCACCGGCAGCATAGACCATAGCCTCGTGTTGGGTTCTACCGTTTGTGTGGTTTGATGGGTCTAAGGGTGAACATAATGAGACATTTGCGACAGTTGTGGAATAGGCGAAGAAGTGAATGGGGTCCACCACGTGGACGGGCCTAGGCCCGTCACTGATGGTGGAATAGTCGTGAACATAGGAATGAAAATGGAAGTTGCTTATGACTATGAAGTAGGTACAGTATGAACATGTGGCAAGGTAGTCGTGATTGGTGTATGCTGTGCTATGGGAATGGACTGCTGAGTAGTTTGCAAAGGAATAGTGGCTACAAACGAAATAGGTGAAATAGATGAGAAAGGACGTTGAAACGCTACGGGATTGACATGGCTACCCATGGCAGTTGTAATCGCGGGTTGTGAAGGCGTAGGCATGATCACAAAGGAAGCCATGACATACAACGGATTGGCCCAAGAGGACTAGGTAGGAGGGACCATAACGGGGTTGGCTTGACCTCCCTCATTGGACTGAGAATCAAACTCCTCTTGTCCTACCTAGAAGACGTCCTCGTGGTTGGACGCTATGTCCTGTTACTCCCTAAGCCTAACCAACTGGATTAGCTGGTTTAGAGGCCACTGATTCATCTATGTCAAAGGTATGGAAGCGCCAGGAGTGGGAAAAAATTCCTTCCTGTTGCAATAAGCGAACTCGAAGCTACATTTGTCTTCGAGTTCATGCACATCTAATGGAAGATTTGCCTGCACCTTTGCATAGAGGAAGTTGTAGCACTCATGTTGCTGGGCCAAGTCCTCAGGTCCCCATTTTTGGATCCTAATGGATTGACGTGTTTCCAGCGTCGAGTTCAACGGTTGTTCGGCACCAGTAGTGCCTTGAACTGTGATGGGAATTTCAACATTGAAGATGTTAATGGCAGTGTTTGAAAAAACCATTGTCAAGCTGAACAATTTTGCAAATAGGAAAAAGCAAAGGGACTAGAAAGCTAAACAATTTTGTGAACAAGAAGAGTAAAAAATTGGAAAGCAATCAAAAAGGCTTTATGTCTCACAAGGTTCCCAAGGAACTGTCGAAGTGATCGATTTTTACCACGTGAAGCATAAACAACCGCAAAAGGGTGTCACGTTTACGCTAGTGTGCAATAGGGTACAGAGTGCATGCAAGACTACTGTAAGATAGGCAAGTCACCTGGTGATTGGAGGCTTTATGTCTTTCCAGGTTCCCAAGGAATCGTCGAAGCAACTGATCTATACCACACGAAACGTAAACAACCGCAAAAGGATGTCACATTTAAGCTAGTGTGCAATAGGATACAGTGCACGTGCAAAACTACCATAAGATAGGCCAGTTAACTAGCGATCGAAGGCTTTGCATCTTGTAGGATTCCCGAGGAACTATCGAGGTGACCGATCCACACCGCACAATGCATAAACAACCATAGATGGGTGTCAAGTTTATGCTAATGTGTATTAGGGTGCAAAAGGCTTACAAGACTACTGTGACATGCAGAAAGGGCACTAAAAGGCCTTCCTTCTAGCACCAGAAAACTATTACGACAGAAAACGTCGGTGGCTGGAAAACACCGAGAGGTCGTCAGTCGCAAACAGTCTCAACCCCGTATCCAAGAGAGGGGCGTGCTGGATGGAATGGATACGGGGTGCCCTGAATAGTCTGGTTGATCAAATAGGGACTTAGTCAGTGTCTATATAACCTTTTGCAACATGTGATTTAAAAGTGGAAATGATAGTGCAAAGTAATGCTTAAATGTAAAAGCAATAGAAAATAGTGTAAAGTATGATAATAAGCAAGAAACAAAGTAAAATGCAGTTAGAAAAATGCACTGCTTCGAAGCTACAACTTTGCTCTATCAAGGTGGATACAGTTAGTTGCACAGTGCTGGGGAGTGCAAAGATCTCGAGAGTAACCAAGACATGTAGAGCAGAAAGGTTGTGTGCTTGGGTGTAGACTCAAGGGCTGACAATGCGAAAATTCTACCAAGGTGGTAGAAAAGAGAAAAAAAAAATGCCAACTGAGAATGCTAACTGTTTACAGTGTCAAACAGAAAGCGTATAATGCCCAAGGTTACAATGCCAAAGGTCGAGAAAAAAGTATTTTAACCAGCCAAAAGTCTAAAAGTCGGAAGGTGCGAAAAAGTAAAAAGTCCTTTGAATGCTACTCATTGCGGTATTTATAGGACCAAGGGCACACGAAAGGGATAACTTGGATGCCATGTGCCTTGGGCCCATGTTGACTTATCTATGCTACACATGCCTACATGGCCGTTGGACATGCATGATTGTTGTCATTACGAGCCTGCCATGCCGTAATTGCGAGCCTGCCACGACGTAATTTCACTGTCAACATTTGGAGATGTGTGCCAACGGTGCAATTAGGTGAAGTGCATTGATGTCGCACAACCACCCATCATGCTTTGTTGTGCTTCATAGCATAGCATGTTCGGTATAGCATAGCATCTTGTCACGCATTTCGCTACATGTGTGTTCCATATTTGCTATGCTATGCTATGCTATGTAGCATAGCAGCTGGCCTTAGTTGCGAGAACTTTGCCAATCTACAGAATTTTCCTTTTGTGCTGCGAAACTTGTGAACTTGCTGATCCTACCCTTTGAGTTGCCTTCTGTCACCTCTGCGAAATTGCTATGCCTCGCTACACCATGTAGCTTAGCATAGTGTAGCAGCAGACATGGTCCGCCGCTTTCTGATGGAAGGAGACATTGCCGAAAGACTTGAAGTTGGGCGAAGGGACCGACCGTCTAGCTTTTGCTACACTGTGTTATGCTGCATAGCGTAGCATAGCACTTAGTTTCTGCAAACGTCTTCTAAAGCTTACTATGCTACATAGCAAGGCGTAGCAAACTTCGTGACTTAGAAAACTTGCTGAAACATTTTGCGCATTTTTGAGCATCTCCAACAGTTCCACGCATCGCTCCTAAGTGCATGGTTGACTAGGTGAACTACTCAGGTGGGCAAGCTAGAGAGTCCATTTAGCTTGTTGACACCTGGGGTAGAAAACTTGCCGAATTAGATAGTTTGAAAATCAGACCATCCATCTCCTAAAGAACTACCGTGATGTTGCGCGAAGTGCAAAGGCCTGGTGAAGCAAGTATGCCTTCAAATTTTTGGGGTGTTTCAGTTGTCTTGTACCCCACTCCTCTCCTCTAGTGTAGTGCTTGTAGACAATTTAGTAGGGGAAGTGTAAAGTCTTTCCAGTAAGTTTTGTATTAACTTTATTTAATTATAGGTAAAAGATGCATGAGGCCACACAAGCACATAGAGGGAGAGCAGAGGGAAAAATATTTAATGCTTGGTCAATATATATTTTCATGTATAGTAGTATGGACTATGTATCACTGTATGAAACTCTTTGTACTCTTATATATACGATGATGATGTTTATGTGTTTTTGTATTTTAGCAAAGCAATGTATAGTTTGATTTATGTAAGAGATATGAATTTTAATAAATTGAAATGTATGTTTAGTTTTTGGTGTGGTAGGAAATTTCTGTGTAGTTTAACCTTCCTTAATATCATGTATTTTACACATCATTAGTTTTTAGTTATCATGCTTTCGTTGTAAGATCACTTGATCCTAGGCATCACCTTGCCCTAGCTAGGGCGGGGTGTTAAACCCCAAAATTGGTAGTTTCTAAATCTTAATTACATCTTGTTAATTATTTGATTAATGTTTAATTAATGTTTATTTTAGTTATTTTAATTTATTTTAGTTTATTATAGTGATGAGTATTAGTTTATTATTATTAGTTTATTAGTTTTTATGTACTAAAGACTCAAACCAAAGGCACAGGTTGTCGTTGGGTAGCCATGTGGTGGCAATCAAAGAATCAAATTCCTTGATCTATACTGGTGTTATGTTTTTTGGTTTCTAGCTTTATTTTTGCAACAATAGTAGGAATGCACATTGAGGATTTATGATGGTAATGAAGCTGCAACTTGGACATTGGTGCTTGATGAATCATGGTTTCCTAGGCTCTGATATCGAGTACCTAATATCTTAGCCTAGATATGATATCATATACATGATATCGTGATTCCTATGTTGGCCTATAAATATAGCACTTAGGTGCACAGGGAGGAATCTTTAGCTAGTAATTCTTTAGGTGGAGTCTTTTTGTTAGTTTTTAATTCTTTTCCTTTCCCAAGTGCATGCCCGCAGTGTGATGCTTGTAATCATATGGAACCTTCCTTCGAGTGTGACATACTTGGACATACACATGATCGGTAATAAAGATCAAGATTAATCCATCATTGCAACATTCACTTACCTTTTAATTTGTTTTAATTATTCATTATTTATTGTTATTTTCTTAGTTAATATTTCTTTTATCTTCATGTATTATCTCTGTTATTAAATGCAAAATGACTACGTCTTAATCATGAACATTTAAGTATAACTACGTAGTAACCTAGTAGCGTGTCAAGTAGTGCTTCAAATAAATGTGTGCTTGGTAATCCCAAAAGTAGTACACAAAGTCCAAGATGCACACGAATGATTAACGATAGATGTTCATCGCACTTAGACTAGCTTAGATTTTATTTTCCATGGTCTATTAGTCTACTCAAGTTATTTCTCATTGTCTTTAGGAGTAGCATAATATTAGAAATCACATCATACACCTCACTCTTGACTAAACCATACGTGACAAAGCAAATACTAGTCTAGGTGAGAAGACAACAAACTGTAATCAATGTATAACTGTCTAGGTGCCCCAACTAGTCCATCTATGAAGTTTGACTAAATCATGTGTACACGCTCATATTCGTATGATCGAGTGTAGGGGTACATCGCCACTCATCATTGGTGTCGTTGCTGGGCTTGATGCTAGTTATCTAGATTAGTTATATCATACAAGTCCATTGTAACAGGTTATTAACAATATATCTTTCAGACAAAGAAATTAAATTCAATTAAGTCACACACAATTCAGAACAATGTCTCTTTCACAAGACAATGATGACACAACATATAGAGAGGCAAATCATTGGAGAACCAACGAAGAAGTTTAGAGTACTCAATCTTATGCAAGAGTTTCATATGTTCATAAACACCCCAATGATACTCAAGGACTTTTGTCATCCAACTCAGACACCTCTAGTGAAGATGGGACATCCTTTAAAATGAGGGGGCCCGTAAGGCCTAGGACCTTCTCAATGGATAGCAAGAGTACATTAGGGGATGACTGGAAGACTTACAAAAGTCATGATGAGTTTTTTAGTTCCCTCTCTTTCTCTTCTCTTTCAATGTCAGGTTGTGACACAGATGACTATTTCTCAAGGGGTTGACATAGAAATAAAAATCAAACCCACGGGTAAAATTAGGAACACCAACATGAACAAAGACAACATCGTCCCAACTCACAAACTCATAACCTACTTAGTGACAATGAACCCCTATTGGCCACTAAGAGCCTAATGCATATACAAGAGGCTATTCACAGATCCCATAGGCATCATAAGGAAAGCCATCTACCCAAGATTAATTTAAACAACTTTCCCAGGTTTTCAGGAGGCTATGCTTTAGATGCGCAACATCATTTACAAGCCTTCTATGATGCTTGCGCATGAAACAATATTGATAATGGGTGACAAAGACTTAAGCTCTTTCCTATAACACTCGTTGGCAAAGCAAAAGTATGGTACAAGTCTTTAAAGCTGAAATCAATTCATTGTTGGCCGACAATGGTAAACCTCTTCAATGAAAGATATCAAACCTATGCAAGAGTGTTAGCCTTGAGGACACAAATCCAAGAGTGAAAATAAGGATAACATGAACCCTTGGAAATGGCCTTAGAAAGATATTACTCTATGTTAAATAAATGCCTAGGCCATGGGTTCTCCAAGGAAAGGCTGATGTACCACATCATGGATGGGCTCCGTAATGAAACAAGGGAGACCCTAGGGATGTATGCCCCAGGTCAACTATATGAACTATGAACCCATCAATTCTAAGAGCTTATTAAATGAGTAGCAAAAGAAGAAGGAGAAATAGCCAAATGGGAGAATGTTGGAATATCTCAATAGGACCAACCTCTTGAAGTAACAAAAGTCCATAATCATAAAGAGAAAAAATCAACTCACCTAGAGGAGGTGGAATCATTTCTACCTTTGCTATTACTAAACTCACTAGATGAGATTGAGGCAAAGCTCAACAAGATGATGGAATGGGTACATGAAAAATGTGGAGAATATGTAAACATTATTAGAGGTAGAACTATGCAAGATAACTCTGACAACCATTACAAATAGAGGATGCCAAATTTAGAAACAAGATAGAACACCATTTAGCAATCGGAAAGAAGGGTTGAAGAAAATAAGGATAGAAGCTCGACTGCAAATCATAAGTATCAATGTGATGTTTGTTTATACGATCACCCCAAAGGCCAATGCCTACTATTGTCACATTTACATGAGCATTGGGGAGGAATGCTACATATAGATTTTGTATAGAAGTACCATGTCAAACTGTAGTGGCAAAACCCCCTATCATGGGGGAGACCATCGCCAAACTGGCCACACCCTTTGTACCATCCAAAACCAAGCACTTATTATGTTCAACACCTTATTTCTCCAACTAGATCAACATCCTCTATTTTACCTTATCATTATCATTCTCCTACGTATCATCAACCTATGTCCTCTCCTACGGGATCACCACCTCATGTTCTTTATACTTCTCCTTGCTCTCAATATTCTCATCCTTCACCTCCTTCTACATCACCACTAGTTGTACTAGAAGGTTTTGCACCACAACACCAACCCACGAACATTACTTGTGCTACTACTATCAATAATAGTGGGAGTCCTCCACAATGTCGGAAGCATCCTTTCTTTAGGCATGGCCATAGAAAGAGACAACATGGTTCTGAACCCACTGCATCCTGTAACTCAACACAAGCCCAGTTCTATGATGCACCTCCCTCTTTGAACTCAAAACCTCATGTTACTTCATCCGGGCCATTAATTAATGTTCCAACAACCATGTAGCCTAATGAATATAACAATGTGGGGAGACAAATCGATCCTTGCATACCATCTTATGGTCACGGGTGCCATAGTGGGTCAGCTCCTTATCACATGACTACATCTTATAATCTACCCCACTATGCCTACTTTAATCAAGTGTGTGAACCCCAATTTGGGTACATTCTTGCTACCACACCAAAAGACACCTAGTGGTTTGGATATGACCAAACCTTAATATTTCCAACATGCATGGATCCAAAATTTCCATTTATTAATTCTCACCATAATCAAAGGTTCAGTCATGGGGGATACCCCCCATTCTAACAAGGAGAATTAGTAAATGTTTTTTCTTTTCTTTATTTTTACAATTTCTTGTTTTCCAATTATTTGTTTTCTAATTTCTTATTTTTCAATTTGTCATTTTAGTTTTTGTAGGCAATCTCATCTATGAATAAAACACTCATGTAACCTATCAGTTGAGGTGTTGTTCTATGCTATTGAGTCACAAGGGACTAATTATTTGGATAGTCAGCCCATGACATCCACCCACCCATTCTATTAATAAGAGGTTTTACTTTGGGTACGATGATATTCTTGCTATCATTAAAACTTAAAGTAACTTTGTACTCATTATTCCCAGAGAAAAGAGTGACAAACTAAGAGGGAATGGAAAGGGTGTAACATCAAGGGGACTTGTGGATTCTCTTTGGTGACATTTGTAGGTGCTATCATGCAACTTCCTTGTACTAAGATCCTTGTAGATCTAATGAAAAAGGGGAGTAAGATTTGTGATAAAGGCACTCAATAAAGGAACTCAATGCTATTCTAAGGGGTCCCACTGGAAAGACATGCATCCATGCCTCAAGGTTAGTGGCTTCTCTAGATCACTTTTGAAAAAGAAAAAGTGCAAAAAGTGGCCAGAAGAGAAAAAAAAGAAGAGAGAAAAAGAAAACCAATGGGAAAATAAGAAATGAAGTGGAAAAGAAACACAAAGAAAAACGTGCTGCAGCAAAAATTTGAATCACTCCTCTCTTATGCAAAACGCAAAGTGATCATACGCCTTGCTATCATGATGCTCTTATGGTTATCTATCATTGGGATGAAACAATATGATGTCACTAATCAGAGGCATGGACTTGGTTTTGATCTTGGGGCGAAAGGCTAATGGTACTTTAATCACACACAACACTTTGGACTCATTGTGCCCAGGGTAAGTTACCTCACATCTCAATCTCTACAATCCCTTCTATAATTCGTCTCATCTCACAATCCAAGTACTTCTAACTTGTGTCTTGTGTGGCATAGAACTCATACCTCATCACGGTGGTATTTAACATGTGTGTGTTTTATTGCACTGGTGTAGATTTGCATTTAACCCTTCTAGTACCTAAGGAAATTTTAAGGTGTGGTTATGTAAGGGCATTATAGGTTGGAACCTACTTTGGGGAGGACCCACTTATGTGAATTTTGTAATTTGTACTTGTTGTACATCACCACATCATTTTATACCCTCCGAGTACTCCATTGCCAAATCTATTCTTTCCTTTATCATCATTTTATCAAACGTTCCTCAAAACCATTACATGTCCTTTTATGTGTCACCTAAACAGATCAAGTTTGACATTACACTTTTAGGGAAACTTCCTTGAAAATCTCTAACTCTGGAATCACACTAAGCAACGAATCAAACATTTAATAAAGGTAATCAGTAAGGCATAAGATAACAAAAATTCTTTAAACAACCTTCCTAATGATCGGTCCATGTGTGATTACAGATGGCCCCTAAAAGAGGATAACAAGGAGGACCTTCTTAAGGTGCAACTAAATGCCCAAGAGGAGACAGAGGCCAAGGACCTCAAGAAGAACATGCAAAGTAGGAGGTACAATCATTCAACATCCATCAGGAAACTTTTTTCACTACACAATCTAGCTAAGCAAAAGGTGGAGAGGTTAAGGCCAGAGCCTATGAAGAGGAATGACGACTATTTGTGGCATAATATGTCAAGGCAAATCAAGTGTTCTCATAGTTGCCATGTCCATGGGAAGTGTCGACTCCATCAAACATTGGAACATTAGCATGGACAACTCATGAAAAATTAGGCACTTCTTCAAAGGTATCAATTTTAGAAGTTTGGAGCATGAGACAAAGGAAAGGCACCCATGGAGAAGCCACCACCACCGGGAACCACATGAGTTTCACAAGTTTTGTATTTTGTATCTATGTCCAAATTTTGTTTAATCCCACACTATGACATGAAACAACCCATGGTCATTCAATAATCCCATAACTATCCACCATTTGTAATTGAATGAACTTGTTCCTCACTTTGTTTGACTTGAGGATGAGTTTTTATTCAATCATGGGGGTATGATGAATCATGGTTTGCTAGGCCCCGATATTAAATATGTGATATCGAGTACAAGATATCAGGTACCCGATATCTCAGCCTGGATACGATATCATATACATGATATCGTGATTCCTATGTTAGCCTATAAATATAGCACTCAAGTGCATAGGGAGGAGTCTTTGGCTGGCAAGTCTTTAGGTGGAGTGTTTTTGTTAATTTTCAATTAGTTTTCAATTCTTTTCCTTTCCCAAGTGCATCCCCATAGTGTGATGCTTGTAATTGTATGAAACCTTTTTTCGAGTGTGACATACTTAGACATGCACATGATCAACAATAAAGATTGAGATTACTCCATCATTGTAGCATTCACTTAGCTTTTAATTTTTTTAATTACTTATTATTTATTATTATTTTCTTAGTTAATATTTCTTTTATCATCATTTACTATCTCTGTTATTAAATGTAAAATGAGTACATCTTAATCATGAACATTTAAGTGTAACTACGTGGTAACCCAGTAGCATGTCAAGTAGTGCTTCAAATAAATGTGTGCTTGGTAATCCCAGAAGTAGTACACAAAGTCCAAGATGTGCATGAATGATTAAGGATGGATGCTCATCACACTTAGGTAAGCTTAGATTTTATTTCCAATTACTTATTAGTTTAATCAAGTTATTTCTCATTGTCTTTAGGAGTAGCATAATATTAAAAATCACATCATACACCTCACTTTGTACTAAACCATACGTGACAAAGCAAATACTAGTCTAGGTGAGAAGATAGCAAACTACAATCAACATATAATTATCTAGGTGCCACAACTAGTCCATCCGTAGAGTTTCACCAGATCACAGGTACACACTCATATTCATATGGTTGAGTGTAGGGGCACCTCGCCACTCATCAGTGCTACAATGTGGGTGCATCACTCCATCAACCATGTTCTTTAACTATGCAACTGTAGCTATTTCCAGCACATTACCTTGATGGAGATTGTCGTTCTTCTATAGTGGACATTATGTGGGTAACGAGACATGGTTCCCAGCTATTTTTAAGGCTACACATTCCTATAGTCATTGCCTGTGCATGGGTGGTGGGAGCTATGTGTTTCTTTGCCATGTGATTGGTGGATGTTACAGTGAATGTTACCTACATAGGTGGTGGTAGTGGACATTACAGTTGACATTATTGCCATGGCCATTACGCATAAGTGGTGGCTCCTCATATGCCAGACTAGTCCTTATAAATTTGTTGGCCAAATGTAACAAAGAGGACAAAGAATAGAAAAGGATATGAAGAAACGAAGAGAGGATACTATTGATAGAACCACACTAGATTAGAATTTTTTGTTTTGACACAAACTTGTGAAGGAAGAGTGTTGATGCTTTGTCGCAATTAACAACCAACAATTTTTTAACATTATAAAGTTATTACACTACAAAGAAAACAAAGCAAGGTCACAAATTAGGTGACATCTCCTTTATAATCTTCCTTATTTTCCATAAATTTATTTAAATTCAATTTTCCTTAATTGATTGTATTCATCTTTGAACTTAATGTTAGAAGTTAAGGTGAATATTATTTATTTTACGTATGGGTAATAGTCGTAAGTGTGGTGTTCTTAATTGAATCTAGATCTAATCATTATTTTTATGTCTTGATGATCTTTTAACTTTAAATTATTCCTCCATGGAATATGACTCGTGGGTCATTCACAGACGAGATGACAATTTTTACAATGAAAGAAATGAAGATAAAAATTAAAGGTATCTAGCAGCAAATTTTGCCTAGCTTATCAATTGGGCACCATTGTTGAGAAGGCCAACAAAGTTAATCATCATCAAGAGTTTTGTATGTTTTAATTTCATATTCCATATACATTTTATTTTATGTTTCTTTATTTTATTTTATTTATGTTTCTTTTATTTAAGTAACTTGAGAAATGATTTTTTTACGTGTTCTTCTTACATTAAAAAATCCAAAAATAAGGAAAAATCCTAGGAATTAGCTTCTCTTATCATACAACTAGTTGAAAGTGTTTAAAAAATTACAATTAAAGTTTTGATACTAGGAATTATTAAATCAATTTGTAAATTCTTAGGAATGGTAGCTTATGAATGTGCCAATGAAAAATGTTCTTCATAAATGAAACCAACAAAGCAACCAAAGAAACCAACACAAATTCAACCTTCTAGGAGCATTCTTAGCCTTTATAAATGTACAAAAGCCACTCAAAAATAAGACCAAGTGGAACCAATATAATCAAGATCTAATTTTTCTTCCCCTTCAACAATACAAAATCCTAAAGAAAAAACACAACATGATTTTTCCATATCTATTAATTCTTTATTTGATATTCCAACTACAACCATGAATTCAACTATGAGGGTAGGGCCTCAAAATCTAAGTACTACCACAATATCCACTTATGTGACCACAATTGGAAGTGTTACCTAATTAGTGAGTACTTTAAATTTACAAACTCCACCATCAGTATCTATTTCTATATCAAATGCTATAGTAACCCCAATAGTAACCTCTACTTACGTGATGGAATCATCTTCACATCATACACCTCCTCCATTTTCCTTAGGTTCAATTCCTCTCTCCTTTGGTAGTTTGAGTTCCAATGTTCCAATTGGTCAAAGCTACCTATGACAAACCCTTGGGGAGTTATTGAATCAAAAAACATCCATTATACCTTAGGGACCATTAGTTTTTTCACAAGGAAGAGATGTAGAGGTTAAAATTATTCATTTATTACTTATCTTTAAAGGAACAAAT
This sequence comes from Gnetum montanum, assembly GCA_015680685.1. Classification (NCBI taxonomy): domain Eukaryota; kingdom Viridiplantae; phylum Streptophyta; class Gnetopsida; order Gnetales; family Gnetaceae; genus Gnetum; species Gnetum montanum. Next base: position 153,309 of record MNCI01002796.1, on the reverse strand, counting down.
GATGAGGATTTGATTACCCACATAAGAGAATTTGAAATAACATTAGCCATGTTAGCACCTTAGAATGGGGATAGAACTAAGATGATTACCTTCAAATCAACCTTAAAGGACAAAGGTGATCTTTGGCTACAAACCCTTAGAACACAAATTAATTCATGGGATGAATTTAAGAATGCTTTTCTACAAAGATTTTTTTCTAATGATAAGTTGTATTCATTAAGGAAGAAATTAATGAGTTTTATGCAACATGAGGATGAAAATTATGAGATTACCTTTGATAGATTTAAAGGATTATGTTTAAAAAATTTGAACCATGGATTCCCAGGCCATTAATTAATTCAAATCTTTATACAAGGCTTATTACCTTATTGTAGGAAAAATGTTGACTTTGCATGTGGAGGAAATATTTTAAATGCAACCCTAAAAGATGGTTGAAAAATCATAAATTTATTAGTAGATCAAAATAAATATTGGCCAAAATGTAATATTATGCAAGGCATGACTCAACAAATAGAAAAATTAAATAAAAAATTGGATGAGTTGACACAATTAATTAAAAAACAAGCTCACGGAATTCAAGGAGAAATGTGCAACATTTGTGGTAGGGACCAAAGAACCTACCTAGCCTTGTTCTATTGTCAAGAGGAAATTCAAGAGTTAGTAAAGGCTTTTCAATAATTTAAGAGCCAACCAACAATGAACTTTCCTCAATGACCATTTTACTAATAACAATATCCTAAGAATCCAACTAATGAGCACTTGGATAAACTCACCTAAAGCCTTACTTCTTTCATAGAAGAAAGTAGATAATTCATGAGTGACACTAGAAGGATCAAAACTTAACAAAAAATGAATTACCATCCCAACCTACACCAAATTCTACATCTCAAAGAAAGGGTAACAAGAAAGAAAACCCCAAAAGAAGGTGATATTTTAGAAGGTAGGGATACAAGAAGAAATTTAGCCATAAATAGTAAATGAGGAAGATCAACCAACTAGGGAAAAAGAACAACCATTACTCTCTAGGAAACTAGTTTTACCATCTTTCCCTAAATGATTACAAGAGGGTTTTACAAGTAAAGCCATCTTGAAAAAATGTTTAGTAAATTTTATTTGCATATCCCTTTAGAACAAGTAGTAAAAGACATACCTCTTTACACCAAATACTTAAGGAAATTATGCACTAGGAGAAGAAAGGAAAAAATTCTTAAATAGGTTTATTTGGTTGAAAATCTTTCTCAACTTATACAAAATCATGAGATTCCAAAATACCAAGATCCTAGAGTCCATACCATCCCAATCAAAATAAATTGCCAAGTAATTAAAAATGCCCTATTGGATTTATGAGCCAGCATTAATATCATGCCTCTTGAAATGGCTAGGTCACTTGATATACAAGATATCAGAGTAAACATGACAATATTATTGGTTAATGATTCAAATTTACAACCCATAGGAATAGTAGAGGACCTGATAATTGAGGTAGAAAAAGGAAAATACCCGATTGACATTTTTGTTTCTGAAGTAAAAGATCCTGATTATTTTCCTATTATATTAGGTAGACCTTGGTTAGTAATAACTAATGCGGTAATTAATTGTAGATCTAGACAACTTCAACTTTCCTTTGCCAATCTTACTTTTACACTAAATATATATGTTAAAGTAAAAGAAGATCATTTAAATGTAGACTTGAAGGAAGCAATAATGCTCTACACTTTACTGACTTCAGCAATGACACAAGATAGGAAAACCTTAGTGTTGAATAATTTTGAGAAAGGACCTTTAGATCCCTCAACTAGGAAAAAACAAGATCTCCTTCACCATCTTAAATTTGGATTTAGAGAATATTGGAGAAATAATTCAACCAAAAAATAAAGATTCCTTGGATCTTAAAGAACTACCTATTACACTTAAGTATGTTTTTCTAGATCATAATAAACCATTAATAATAAATTCCCAACTTACTAATGAGCAAGAAAGAAAATTATTAGAAGTTTTACATAGAAAATCTAAGGCATTTGCATGGAGTTATGAGGACCTTCACCAAGGAATCTCATTCAACATCTGGTAACATCATAGCTATCTAGAGGATAATGTAAAACCAATAAGAATTCCCCCAAGATGAATTAATCCAGCCTTAAAATAAATTGTTAAGGATGAAATTTCAAAACTTTGGAAAGAAGGAATAATTTATCCCATAGCTGATAGTGAATGGGTAGGTTTCATTACTATAGTACCAAAAAGGGTGGAAACTAGAGAGGCTATGTAGATTATACAAGGTTAAACCAAAATACAAAGAAAGACTATTTTCTATTACCATACATAGATCAAATTCTAGAACAATTAGAAGGACATGAATATTATTACTTTTTGGATGGATTTAGTGGTTACAATCAACTAGCCATTGCCCTTGAAGGCCAACATAAAACAACTTTTACATGTTCTTATGGAACTTTTGCTTATAAATCTATGCCTTTTGACCTTTGTAATGCACCAACTACTTTTCAAAGATCCAAGATCTCAATATTTTCTAATATGCTAGAAGATTATGTTGAAGTTTTTATGGATGATTTTTCAATTTATGAGAATACTTATGATGAAACTTTACAACATCTCGAATAGGTCTTCGATAAATGTATTGATAAAAATTTAAAATTAAGTTGGGAAAAGAGTCACTTGATGGCTACAAGTGGCATAGTGTTAGAACATGTTATTTCTAAAAATGGGATAAGGATGGATGATGAGAAAATAAGAGTCATAGTTTCACTTTTAGCTCCAACTAATTTAAAGACTCTTTAATCTTTTTTAGAACATGCTGGGTATTATAGAACGTTTGTCAATGACTTTTCAAAAATTACTAAACCATTATACATGCTCTTAGAAATAGATGTTTCATTTGTTTGGACTAATGACTATCAAGAAGCATTCTTGGAATTGAAAAAATGATTAACCATAGCCCCTATATTAAATGCACCTAATTGGGATTATCCATTCGATCTAATGTGTGACGCTAATGACATAGTAGTAGGTAAAGTTTTAGGACAATACATTGATCATAAACCATGAGTGATTTAAACTGTGTCTAAAAGTTTAGACCAAGTCCAAGTAAACTATACAACTACTATAAAGAGAATTATTAGCTCTTGTATATGCTCTAGATAAATTTAGACATTATTTAATAGGATATAAAACTAGAGTATACTATTAAATTCTTAGCTACCAAAAAAATAGAAAATGCAAGAATAATGAGATGGTGCTTATTACTCCAACAATTTGACCTAGATATTTTAGATAAAAGAGGAGGGAAAATGTAGTAACAGGTAATGTTTCAAGACTATAAACTACTAATGAGAATCAAACACAAGGAGTCTTTTATGATGAATTTCCTAATGAACAACTTTTTTCTACAAGAAAGGATCCTTGGTTTGCTGATATAGCCAACCATCTAGCCACTATGAAAATTCCTACTAATTGGACTAAGGAAGAAAATAAACCTTTCTTATGCACCATATCTAGATACATCTAGAGTAGTCCATATCTCCATTGAATCTATAAGGATAACATAACAAGGAGGTGTGTGGTTAAGAATGAATAATAAGAAATTCTACAAATATGCCATGATGATTTAAAGGGTGGCCACTTTGATAGCAAATGTAGTACTATCAAAATTCTTCAAAGTGGATTTCATTAGCCCTAAATTTTTAAAAATGCACATAAGTATGTGTAAGAATATAATAAATGTCAATGAATAGAAGCGATAACAAAAAGACATAAAATGCCCTTAAAACGAATGTTAATAACAAAATCATTTGTTGTGTGGGGTATATACTTTTTAGGATCATTTCCACCATCTAATGGATGACAATACATTTTGGTTTGTATCAACTATGTCACCAAATAGGTAGAAGCAAAAGCTACCCCAAAAAATGATGTTAAGGTTATTATAGCATTCATTAGAGAAAATATTTTAACACATTTTGGAACTCCATGAGCAATCATTAGTGTGATCAAGAAACCCATTTTGTCAATAAAATCATGGAAAAATTCTTTAAGTCTTGTGGTATCCAACATAAAATAGCTACTGCCGATCATCCTCAAAAAAATGGCCAAGTAGATAATGCTAATAGAATTATCTTGAATATATTAACATAAATTATATGTACTATAGGAAAGGATTGGTCTAAAAAACTACAAGATGCACTTTGGGCTTATTGAATTACCTATAAACCAAGTTTAGGATATTCACCTTATCAATTGATTTTTGGTAAGTTATGTCTATTACCTATTGAGCTTAAATATCAATCTTTATGGTTAGCCCAACAACTGAATTTTGATGAAGACATGAACTAGGCCACTCAAATCATCCAACTCCACGAACTTGATGAAATGCAAATACATGTTCTTGACAAACAAAAATTATAAGGAAACAAATAAACACATTACATGATAAGAATATCTTTTAAAAATAATTTTCTGTAGGTGATAAAGTTCTTCTCTACAATATGAGATTACATAAATTTCCAAGGAAGTTAACAACTAAGTAGGAAAGCCCTTATTTAGTTATCCAACTCCATGATAATGAAAGCATTCTCATATGACTTATTGATGATTTCTCAACTACATTTTTAGTCAATGGACAAAGACTTAAGCTATATCATCAACAGCATATTGAGGAACCTAGAGAAGATGAACTTATAGAGCTAAGTGACCCAACTTATCCCATAACTAATGAATTACATAACAACAATTCATTAAAAGTCTTAGCTCTTAAAAATAAGCAACAAGACTCTTATGTCATAGAATAAACAATAAAGTAGAATTTATAGTCTACAAGTTTTACCTTCAAAAATGTAGATGAAGCTAGGAAATTCTATTGTTAGTTGGGACTATAAAGAACTCGATAACATCATATCTAAAATGCAAGTGAGAAGGATAACTCCTCCTATCTTGAGATAAGTAGGTTTAAACCCAAAATCCAACTAAGGATGAGCCTTAGATTAATAAGTGCTTTCACATAATAAACTTTATAATTTTTCAACCATATTCTTTAAGTACAAGTTTCATAATTCAAGGTGGCTAAATGGCTTAGTTTAGGGTACTTCTTATTAGAGTTTGGTTTCTATTAAATACTTGATTTGATGGGTCACTAAGGTGGAAAGGGTGTGTTATATTAGGGGGGTGTTGGACCCCAAAAAGAGAATTTTATTAATTAAATGAGATTAAGTACATGATCAACATCTGAACATATTGATGGTTAAATAGGGAGAAGAACAATGTCAAATGTAGATCATGAAGGAAAACATCTTGATACATAATCCTTCACAGGGTGTGGGAGTACATTCCAAAGAGCAACCTCATGCTAGGAATCAATAAGAACTATGAGTTAATAAGACTAGGGGAACAATAGAGAGCTAAAAATGCTCAAAATTATTATGAGACACTCCGATGTAGTAGATCAAGATGAGGAAGAGTACACGAATTAGTATATCTGCTCCAAGGTTGCAAACAATTAAACAACTGATTAGTATCCAACTTTAACTTAGAAGTGTGAGATATAATTTGGAAATGCACAAGGTGAAGAATTTGAGATTTTTCCATAATAGTTAAATTGTTAGAGTTAGATGGATCAGTATTATGGAAAAGAACAGTGCATCTATGCTTCCATATATAGTAGAGAACTAGGGGCCTAATAACTTCCCAAAGAAATTGAAGATCAGTAGAGGGGATGGCTAGAAAGTCGAACAAGATATCCTCATGGGAAAACTTACACAAAGGGAAAACTTTAGAAACCCACTCCCATGAAGACTGAGTGAAGGGGCAATGCCAAAAAATATGGACAAAATCTTCAAGGTCTCCACAGAGAGGGCAATTAGGGTTTGAAATCCCAAGGTATTCACGACATTTACCAATAGGTAGGCCTTGATGAAGGAGGCACCAAAGAAAATGTTTAATTTTTGGAAGAGTTGGAAGGCTCCAAACTCATGAGAAGAGGGAGAGCCAAAACTGTTCAAACTCATCTTTGTGCCAAGATCTATTGCAGCGATTAACAATCATAGAGAAGTCATGCAATAACTGAAAGGGCACATGTGGTTTATAGGGTAGAAGGCTCGGTCCATTAATCCACTGAAGACCATGGAAGAGACTAGGAACCGAAGCATTCAAATACAAGTATTGATGAAGGAAGTGATAAAGTCTGCCAAGGAAATGTTGCATACTTCTGGAAGCCCCATATAAGTTTTTGAACATATTCCAAGTAATCCACTGATTGATGAGACGAAGAAAACTAAGGGAAACAACTCCCTTTTGAAACCAAATGGTAGCTGTCCTAGAATTTGAGGTGGCTAGAGGAGAAGGCGATATAGGTAGCCACCAAGGGAAAATCTTAGAAAGAAGAGTAGGATTGATATGAACATTATTCCAATTGACATGAGAATGTAAGAACTACCAAGACTTCCAAATGCTTTTGAAAACATGTGTTCTAGGAATGATAATGTCATGAGGGGAAAAGATCCAATTAATAGGGTGGATACCCTTCCAAATGGACTTGCTCTTTGGGAATGCTTGTCGAAGCCTTAACTGAAGAAGATTCCCAATAATATTGGGGGCATCCAGGTGCTGAACCAACCACTTAGTAACAAGGGTGAGACCTTGCTTAAACGAGTTCAAAAGGCCCAATCCACCTTTGTTCTTAGGAAGAGTTACTATATTCCAGGAAACATGATGAAAGCCTTTTTGGGAGTCTTTAGACGACCACATGAAGTCTCGAAATAATTGTTCAAGCTTTTGATAAGAAGCATGGGAAGGGGCCCAACATGACGAATAATAAACATGGGTAGAAGCACAAATAGACTTAAAAATGAGATACTTACCAGTGAGGGTGAGGGGTTTGGTTTTCCATTTTTCAATTTTTGATTTTCCTTTGAATTCGAGAAAGTACTTGGTCCCAGAGCTCTGAAGTTGAGCCTCTAAAGCGAAAAGGGATTACCAAAAGCTTAATGATTTCATGATCTTGAGTACGCATCCAACTATAATTGGGAAAATGGCTATAGTTATTGGTGAAGTTATAAACTAAAGATTTACGCCAGTTTATAATAGATCCAGAGAGGGAGCAATATTGCTCCACTCGAGACAAGAGACACTGCACATTAATAGCATTGTTTTGAATAAGAAAAAAGGAGTCGTCAGTGAAATGCTTATTGAGGAGCTGATGTTGAGGAGAAAATAGATGAACCCCAGATAAAACATTATTTTGAATATCCAAGTTGATTTGATGACAGATAAAATTAGCAGCAATGATGAAGAGGTAAGGAGCAAGAGGGTAGCCTTGCCTAACAGACCTATGAATAGGAAAGGGAGAAGTGATGCCGAAGGTAGTCACGATTCACGCAGTAGCATCTAAGAGTAAGCATTCTACCATATGAATGAACTTAGGGCCAAAACCCAATTTATTCATGGTTTGGATAATGAAGTCCCACTTAATATAATCATAGGCTTTAGCATAGTCAAGCTTCATCAGGAGGATATCCTGACCCTCGTCCTCTGTCCACTTAAGACCTTCCCAAGCAACCACCACGTTATTTAATATGTATCTTCTTAGGACAAAGCCAGTCTGCTAGGGGAAATAATAAGATCAAGGATTTTCTTTAATCGCAAGGCCAAATATTTAGCCCAAATTTTGTAAACCACATTAAGTAAGGTGATAGGCCGCCAATTGGAGATACAAGTAGGATCTCCCGATTTAGGGAGAAGACAAATAATCCCTTGGTTTAAGATTGGTCCCAAAGAACCAGTAAGCATAGCCTCTTTGATAACATGGAAGAGGTTAGAACCTGCCAAATCCCAATGCTTTTGGAAAAATTCAACTGGAAAACCATTGTAACCAAGGGCTTTCCCAGGACTTAGGTTAAAGCAAGCCTATCGAAGCTCAACTAGAGTAATATTGACTTCTAAAATTGTCAACATAGAAGAATTAACTAGTCTAGGATAATTTAGAGTGGCGGCCTCGAAGGATGCAAGATCCATAGGAGTAGTGGTGAATAATGCCTCAAAGTGTTCCTTAAGATAATAGAGAAGCCTATTTTGGTCAATGATAATGGATCCATTTATGGAGAGTTTATCTAAAGAGGGAAAATGGGAGGACTGGTTAAGGTACTTAAAGAATTCCTTACAGTGCTCATCTTGAATGTTTAGCCAAGTGAGTTGGCTTTTAATCAAGGCACCTTGTGCCTTATAAACTTCCCAATGTTGAAAGGCTATACGGGCTCTGGAAAGCTCCCCTTGTAGGTGACTATTGAAGGGATCGTCAGTTAGTTTGGTCGTAAGGTGCTCAATGGTAGAGCAAATGTTGGTGTACTCTTGTCGAGAATGAGAGGCAACTTCCTTACGAAAATGACGGGCGAGATTCCTAACTCTACTAGTAGTCCAAAGCCACCAGTGGATCAAACCCTTTGGACCTAAAGGTCTAGGTTCAGCATTCCAAAGGCTATAAAGAAGTTGTTGGGCGGGAGGAGAAGCGAAACATTGACTATGTAGCCTAAAGAGATGATAATTTCGTTGTTGGTGGTCATTGTGGATGTGCATAGATAAAGTAATGGGGAAATGATCTAATAAGGTTGCGTGTTGGTGGGCTTTAGTAGTAGAAAGGGTCTGCCAAAAAGAAAGAGTGGAAAAATAATATCTATCTAACCGACTGTAAATACGAGCCTGTCCCTTATGAAGATTGTTCCAAGTGAAGCTGTTTAGAGAGCCACCAGTAGTGTTTGCAATGCCATTCGAAAGATACAAATGTTTATAAGACATTCTTGCACCTAACGAAGTAGACCTTGAAGGGCAAGGTTAAGTTCAGTTAATCCTATGTAGGACCTTCCTAACTAAGTTATATGTGAACTTATATCTAAGAATAAAAATTTATCATCCAAAGAGGAATGGGTATAATTAGTAAATAAATATTTAGATATTTAAGCAATACAAAAATTTATTTTTTTTTTAATCTTTTTCTTGTTAGATGTCTACATGTTTCCAATATGTTAAATTTTAAATGCCTAAAAATATATATCTTGGAATAATTTTATTTTCTTATAAATCTATTAATGTTTTATTTTATTTTATTTTCACGTTTATGACTAGGCACTAGTTGAAGGCTAGTCAGGGGCTATGTTAAACCCCAAAATTGGTAGTTTTTAAATCTTAATTACATATTGTTAATTATTTAATTAATTTTTATTTTAGTTATTTTAGTTTATTTTAGTTTATTGTATTTTATTTTATTATAGTGATGAGTATTAGTTTATTATTATTAGATTATTACTAGTTTATTAGTTTATATGTACTAAAGACTGAACTAGAGGTGCAAGTTTTGTTGCTAGGTACCCATGTGGTGGTAGTTGAAGAATCCAATTTTTTTATCTATACTGGTGGTATGTTTTCTAGTTTTTTTTTCTTTTTTTGTAGCAGTAACAGGAATGCACATTAAGGATTTATGATAGTAATGGAGCTACAACTTGGACATTGCCACTGCAATGTGGATGTGCCACTCCATCAATCACATGCTTTGATTACACAACTATAGTTGTTTACTACATGTTACCTTGATGAAGATTGTTATTTCTCCATAGTGAACGTTATGTGGGTAAGGAGGCATGGGTCCTAATCGTTACCTACACATGGGTCGTGGGAGCTATGTGTTTCTTTATCACATGATTGGTGGATGTTACAATAAATGTCACTTGCATGGGTGGTGGTAGTGGATGTTACAATAGACATTATTCCATGGCCATTATGCACCGGTGGTGGCTCCATGTGCCATAATGATCTTTATAAATTCCCTAGCCAGATGCAACAAAGGGGGACAAAGAATAGAAAAGGATATGAAGAAATAGAGAGAGGATACTATTAAGAGAACCACACCAGATTAGAATTTTTGTTTGTGCACAAAATTATGAAGGAAGAGTGTTGATGCTTTCTAGCAATTAACAACCAACAATGTTCTAAGGTGAATATTGTTGAATTTACTTATGGGTGATAGTTGTAAGTGTGGTCTTCTCAATTAAATCTAGATCTAATCGTTGGTTTTATGTCTTGATGATTTTTTGACTTTAAACCATTCCTCCATGGGATACAACTCACTAGTTAGTCACAGACGAGGTGACAATTTATATAATAAAAGAAACAAAGATAAAGATTAAAGGTATCTAGCACTGAATTTTTCTTGTCTCATCATGAGGTGTTACACTTGTTGCTTTGTTTTTTTAACTAACATTTTTTAATAAGTTTATCTCTTTTATCCTTCCTTCAACTAATATCTTGCATTTCAAACGTGCATAACAATCACACCAGTGAGGACAAAGAACTTAGAAGGAGGGTTAAATAAATTTCCTAATAAATACAAGTTCTAGCCACTAAATTAAACACAAAATTTACATGGTTCCCCAACTTGGTTAGTCCACACTTAGAGGTAGATTCCTTGCATACCTCAAGACTTTGTTTCTTCCAAAATGTGATTTAAAGGACATCATAACCTTTACAACATTTAAGCTCCACTACAAAGAGTTTCATCACTACAAAATCTCTTAATCCTACAAGGTCCTAACAAGCTCAAAATGTGGTTTGAAGGGCATCATACCTTGTACAAGCTCTAAGCTCTACTTCTGAGTGTTTTGTCTTTGTGAAATCACTCAATCCCACAAGGTTGAAACAAGCTTTAAATGTTTTCAATGATCCCACAACCTTTACAAAATTGAGTTATGCTTCAAAGTGTTTTGATGCTGCAAAACCACTCAATCCCATGGATCTCGACAAGCTCAATACAAATGCCTTCTCGCAAGAACCACATCAACCCAGGAATTACAAGGAGAGAATGTAACTCAATTTAAAAATTCCTTCTACAATGAAGTACAATTCTACAACAACTCAAATAAATGATGTGATAATTCAAGTACACAAGTACAACATCATTGATGAGCCACGATATTGTGGCCTTCCATGCGATATCATGTACGTGATATCACAGCTTGCCTCATTGCCTATAAATAAGAGGCAGGTGCACTTGGTTTGCATAGTTAGTCTTAGTCCCTTACCCAAACTCTTGCCTTTTCTCCCTCTCAAAGTTAGAATTATTTCTGCGTGCCCGCAATAGGAGTCATAAAGTGAACAAATCTTTATTCGAGCATTGTGTACCTGAGCACACCTTTTGTACGACAATAAAGACGAACTTTGTGAGAAACCTTACAACATTCAGAATAGATTAATTAATGTTAATTACTATTACTTAATGATTTCATTAGTTAATTAATAATTCTCTCTCACCTTACAACTCTCCTAAGTAAGCACACATAGTACAATCACTTCGAGCATGCACGTAAGACTTGGTAACCCAGTAAAGATTAGCATTTGGTAATCCTAGTAGTGTTGCACTAGTTCAGGATGTGTATAGCAAGTGAGAATAGATACTGGTGTTAGGATTAGTTAGAGCCTAGTTAATAAGTAGTCAAATTAAATTAGCTACTTAGTTATCTCTCTCTCCTCTCATATTAGCAACATGACATAAAAACACACACAAAAGTATAAAAATCATATGCCTTAAGTTTACTTAACCATACAATCATGACATACAAGTAAGCTTGGGAAGACAATGATTGATCAACCCATTCTTGTTCTACAAAGGCACATAAGCACTTAGTCCTTAGAATTCAACCAGATTATGCATGGACACTCATATTTGTATGGTTGAGCATAGGGAAACCTTGCCACTCATCATTGGCATTGTTGCCAGGGACTTTGTTGTTTGTGTGCTAACCAAAACATAGGAAATCTTTCACATTGTTGGAATAAACCCCTGGGGTTGGTTAAATAAAAATAATAAATAATAATACATTGCACACTGAATAGATAATCATGTCTCCTTCTTCTTATAAACGTGTTTCACCACCTAGGTTTGATACAGGGAACAATCGAAGGTGTAGTACACATGATAATCTGCCAGTCCCTCAAAAGTTTTGTGTGGTATATGTTCATCCCAATGTATATGTACCAAAATTTACCTTTATCCTCCACCAGGATGAACAATTTTGTTGGTAAGATTTAGAAGGTAACATAGTGTTACCTCCCAATCATGTAGTCCTAGGCATGCTTCTTCGTGATCTCACATGAATTGGCATGCAGCACTTACAAGCCAAGTACATTGTGCATGATCATGACTCGAGAGAGTATCGACCCATAGAGGCAAAGCATCAAAGGGACTTACAATAGGAGAGATATCATGAATCCATGAAGGGAAAGTTGTCACAGAATTTTTCACATGTCCTAAGAGAAAATGAGGGTGGTGAACCTGCCTCAAGCAATCACCCACATAATGATGTTCCTCCCATTAACTTCGGTCAAGTGGTTGTGTATCAGAATCTTTACTCAACTATCCATAACCAAGATTTTGGCACTGATAAACACAAAGGGTCTAAAAAAGGAATATGAACACATGAAAAAGATGGACGTTCTGATCATAATCATGATCGAGGCTACAACCACCAAAGAGAAGGAAGCAAGCACCATTTTGGTGACAATCCTCCTTCTTCTTCACCTTCATCATCTCCTTCACCCTCTCCTTCAAGATCTAGATGCAGTCACAAGGAAAAAGACCATGAGGATAAAGGTAAGTGAAATAAGAGTCATAGAAAAAATAGTCAAGAAAGGGGATGAGGGCACTCTAGAGAAACACACCGTGAAGGAAGGGAGAGTAGGGAACAACATAGGCATCATAGATGTCACAAACGGGACAATCACAATGAACCCCTACTTGCTACTCGAAGTATGCTAAACACTACTGAGGCTGTTAGAATCCCAATAAGGCACAAAAAAGATAGTAGGATCAAGAGATTAGACATGAACAACATCCCACGATTTGAAGGGGGGTACAACACTAATCCTCAAAATCATCTACAGGCATTTCATGATGCATGTGCCTTACAAAACATAGAAGCGAATGGCAAAAACTTAAGTTGTTCCCACAAACACTAGTCAAAGAAGTGGAGAGCTAATACTAGTCCTTAGAATTGGAATCCATTCGTAGGTGGAGTACCATGTTAGAATTTTTCAACAATAAGTACCAAACGTACTCCCAAGTGTCCAACCTACGAAAGCAAATCCAAGGCTAGAAACAAGGAGGACATGAACCCTTGGATGCTTCCATGGGTCCATATTATGCACTATTACATTGTTGTCCTAGCCATGGTTATTTGTAGAGGGATCAACTACGCCATCTCATAGATGGGCTTAGGCATGAAATGTGAAGAACCCTTGGGACGTATGCCCAAGGAAGGCTATCTGAGCTTAGGATCCATCAAGTTCAAAGATTATTGGAGTAAGTTACTAAATAAGAAGATGAGCTAAGGAAAAGAGAGAGTGTGGAGGAATATAATAGAGATCCTTCCCTGTAAAAGAGGGGAGTAAGATTCTATGAGGATGAAGAAGAGTCACCACTCAAAGAGATGGTGAATAGGAAAACCTTGCACATCCAAAAATTAGCATCAAAAGTATCAAAAAAGGTAGACTAAATGTGGGATTCCCTAGATGATAGATTTCAAACCATTCTTAAAATAGTAGAGGAGTCTAGAGAGCAAGGTAGTGATCATGAAAAAAGAGAAAAGAGAGAAACTGAACATGCATGTAACAAGGGTAAGGGTAAAGTTGCCATTATTGAGGAGGTTGTGGATTTAGATATAGACAATGATAGTGGATACAAGATATGCTAATACAACCATCCTAAGGGATGTTGCCTTATAATTTCACATCTGTAGGAGTCTGGGGTCTATGCACTCAACCCATGATTAAACAAAAGGTAAATACCCTGAAGGTTATCTTATCCTCAAGGTAACTTAAGATAGTTCCACCAATCCTTAATGTACTATCCATGTGGAACTCCACCACAATTGATCAAGTAGTATCAACAATGGCAGTACCCACAATCATGGAGAATGCCATCACCAAGGCAACAATATCCTTACTAACAACCCAACCTATATGGATATTACGTGCAGCAACCAATCTCTCCACATGACTCTACTGGTCCCATTACTTCTCAACCTCACTACCAAGCTCGTGAGTATTATAGGAATCCTTCTCCTATGGACGATGTTCCACAAACATACCATCCTTCTCATCCGGCTACACCTTTTCCACCCTTAACTCCATTACCACCTACGCCAGCTATCTAGGGTGAAATACCTACCTAGCCATAGTAACATAACGCTACAAGGGCTATTAACCCTCAACCTACTATTGGTTTTGACAATCGCATGAAGAAAAGACCTTTCTTTAGACCCAATAGTTCAACTAAGTCCTTGCAACCACAAGCGATTGATTCTTCAACCACCTCACTATCACTTAAAGCTTTGGACCTCCCTTCAACCCAAAAACTATGCTCAACGCATACAGTCATGTTAACTCATGTTGTCACTAATTGCATAAAAGCTAGCTATCTTTCTAGGAAATTTTTTGATCCTAGGAGTCCTCTAATATATCTACAAATCGCTAGAAATGAGTCGTGCAAAGCTATTTTGGATTTAGGTTCTAGTGTCAACTTAATTTCTCAAGAAATGTACAAAGCCTACAACCTACCTCTACTAAAAAAGAGTAACATTCATTTAGAGTTGGCTGACCAATCCATCACTATTCCATTAGGGCTAGTGGAGGACATTATCACCATTATTTGTGGGTGGTCGTATCCAACCAACTTCCTAGTAATTTAAGTGAACAATGGTAAGGGGGACTTTCCAATCATAATGGGAAGAGCATGGCTAAGCACAATTGATGCATGCTAAGGAATCCATGATCTTTCCCTAGAAATATCAAAGGAAAATACATTTGGAAAGATCGAGAAGAAGAAAGTTCCATGCATCACATATAGTGACACAGGGTGTAATTGCATGCAAAATTCATGGTTTGTACAACATTTAACATTGCCTGCATACAACCAGTGTGCACAAGTGACTGATATACAAAGATGCTTGTATGCAACAG
Organism: Gnetum montanum; assembly: GCA_015680685.1. Lineage (NCBI taxonomy): Eukaryota > Viridiplantae > Streptophyta > Gnetopsida > Gnetales > Gnetaceae > Gnetum > Gnetum montanum. The sequence goes on along the minus strand of MNCI01002796.1, from coordinate 138,300 downwards.
TCACAAGATAGGAAGGCACCTAGTGGCTAATAGCTAATCAAGAGAGTAGTTCAACTATATGCATGGAACCAACTAAGGATTTGACTTGCACTTACATTGATAGCATAGACACATTAGAGCAAGTCCATCACCAACTTCCAAGTCTTGACCTTGAAAATATCAACTAGGGGAAGTTGGAAATCCTTGATAAGTTTAAGTAAGATCCCCTTGAGCTAGAACCATTACCTAGTGGTATGGAATACATGTTTCTTAAAAATGGAAAATGTGTAATTATTAATGTGAAGCTTGCTCCTCAACAAAAAGAAAAACTGCTGAAAGTGATAAATAAATGGTTGAAATCCTTCACTTGGCCATATCCTAAATTAACTAGAATAGATCCTAGAATATGCCAACATAAGATTTACACCAACCCCTCCATGAAGCCTTGAAGACAATGGCAAAGGTGATTGAACCTAAATCTTAAGCAAGTGGGTAAGGAAGAAATCGAATAACTTCTAAAAGTTGGGTTCATCTACCCCATTGCTAATAGCAAATGGGTTAGCCCCTTAGTTATAGTGTCCAAAAAGGGAGGCAAATGGAGGGTGTGCATAGATTTTAGGCTACTAAACATGACAACATTCAAGGATGACTTTTTGTTACCATTTGTTGACCAAGTCTTAGACACCATCGCAAGGCATCGCTACTATAGTTTTCTAGATGGGTACAGTGGGTACAACCAAATACAAATAACCCCAGAAGACCAAGCCAAGACTACGTTCACCATTCCTTAGGGAAAATTTGCATACAAATAAATGCCATCTGGTTTATGCAATGCCCCTGCAACATTTCAACGATTAGTTCTAAGCATATTCCAACAGCATATAGGAAACAATGTGGAGGTCTTCATGGATGACTTCTCCACCTATGGAGAAAAGTTTGATCAAGCCTTGGACTAGTTAGAGCAAGTATTAAAATGATCTGTAGAAACCAATTTAAGGCTCAACTGGCAAAAAAGCCATTTAATGGTCCAAGAAGGTGTAGTATTAGGGCATAAGATCTCACAAACAGGGATAGAGGTAGCCCCTAAAAAGATCAAAGTTATCCAAGGAATTACCCATCAACCAGAAACTGTAAAAGATATCCAATCATTTCTTGGACATATTAGCCCTTCCATGAGCTTAGAACAGCCAGTACCAATACTACCTCTATTGGTGGACAACCCTACTTGTTATTTTGGATCTCCTCCTTCCAACTCAATCATGGGGGAGATAGCCACCAATGCTAACCATTTTAAGCCCTCAACTCTTTTTATATTTTTGTTTTACACATTTTTTTTACACCTTTTTGTTTTTCACATTTTTCAAATTTACTTATTTTTGTCTTACACCATCGTTCACATTTTTTCCTATTTCTTTGTTTGATTGACTTTTATTCGTCATACAATAAGTGCTCATAATGGTGGATTGTACTATAATAATCCTGATTACTAATGTTTGGTTTTTACCTTTGATTCTCAATGTTGATATTAAGATATGGTTCTTTTGATAAACTAGCAATGAGTCCACACTATCAATTCCTCTGTTCAACTCTATGGTCTCCCTTGGTTTTGGAACTATACTATCCCTTATTCTAAATAAACTTATTAATGAATTGGTAGCTTGGTATTCTTCAAACCGAGGAAGGACTCTATGGATGAAAAGGGTGTGACTTCAAGGAGATTTTATGCATTTGCGCCAGCCATTCTCTTAGGTTCTTAGATGTTTTTTCTTGGGTTTTCTACCATTCTACCATTAATCAAATATCAGGAAGCTGAGTGAATACAAATAATTCTTTACATGGTGTGGTTCTCATGTAAAAAAAAACAAAAAAGAAGAGAAAAGTGAGAATTCAAAGCACACCCCTTAGACATAATAAAGCAACATGGGCTACAAGCACTAGTTATGGCATTGGAAAGACATGTTAACCATGCTTGAAGGTTCCCTCTAACTAAGGCGCTTTCTCGCTTCCTACTTCTCCATATCGCTCCCCTTGGGATGGTGGTGACTCTTTGTGGAGGCATTCTTGTTGCTTCAATAGGATGTATTGGCCAAGTGTATTGATGCAAGATCACTAAGTGTGGTTGGTTTGAGTCCGAATTTGGAATGAGTTCTACTCAGTCACATTAAGCATGACATACACAAGGGACTTTACACAACTTTGCTCTTGGGATTCCATTCCATTTCTACTCTCCATCATTTTTTTCATTTTCCACCTCATTGTCGATTTTATGATTAGTCCATATCTTACTTGATGCATTGTATTTTCGTGGCAAATTCTTGTGGGTAAGTTTTTAACTCTTGCTTCCAAATGACATTCCTAGAGCCTATAGACTTTTTGGTTTGTGGGTTTGTCAGGGCATAAAGGGCATGAGCCTACTTTGGAGAGGACCTAATGGCATTCCTTTTTGGTGCAATTGTTAAATTCTTCTCCATAAACATTTCTTACAATTAGCAATTTCTCATTTCATCTCCATCCATGACATCCACTTTATTGGCATTGCCATTGTTATTTTTTCCATCTTTCTTGTTCCTTATATTTTTTCATCTTATTACTACCAGAGGTTTGCTCTTAGTCATGGGGGCCCTGGCACAAATTTTTTAGTTCCTCCATTCTACTACTTGCCTAACCCCTACACCTTGGGTAGTTATCAGTAATAAACCTGTAACCTAGTTTCTGCCATAACCATAACCCAGCCAATGTGCTTTATATCGAGGCTAGGTATCAATTTCATTGTGGCTTACTTATCCTTGCCCATTCGTGACTATGTTGTGTGTGTAGATGGCGATTACATGAACTATGGACTAGAATAGGAGGAAGCACTTGGGATGGACTGGAGCTGGAACGTTTATGCCAAGAACAAGTCTAGTCACGTGGCTATGGATAAACAACGAAGGGTGCAATCTTAGCATTGGTAGCAACAAGCCTCATTTTCTTTTCTCCCTCTTTCTCTTCAAGTTGTCAAGTGAAGGTCTGGATGTCATCCATGTACAGTGTTCACCACAAAGAGTGTGAACACCAATGTTGTAATATGTTTGTCGATCCGTTCATCAAGCACTTTGACTCTGTAATTCCTTGTCGCTGTCAGTTCTCATTCAGTCAATAATCCCATACCTTCCCAATATTTTGTAAGGAACTCGAGGATGAGTTTTCATTCAGTTGTGGGGGTATGATGAGCCATGATATCGCACCTGCGATATCATGTATGTGATATCATGGCCTTCCATGCGATATCACAACCTGCTTCATTGCCTATAAATAAGAGGCAGGCACACTTGGTTTGCATAGTTAGTCTTAGTCCCTTACCCAAACTCTTGCCTTTTCTCCCTCTCAAAGTTAGAATTATTTGTGTGTGCCCGTAGTAGGAGTCATAAAGTGAACAAATCTTTATTCAAGCATTGTGTACCTGAGCACACCTTCTGTATGGCAATAAAGACGAACTTTGTGATAAACCTTGTAGCATTCAGAATAGATTAATTAATGTTAATTATTGTTACGTAATGCTTTCCTTAATTAATTGATGATTCTCGCTCACCCTACAATTCTCCTAAGTAAGTACACACAGTATGATCACTTCGAGCATATGTGTAACACTTGGAAACCTAGTAACAATTAGCATTTGGTAATCCTAGTAGTGTTGCACTAGTTTAGGATATGTACGATAAGTGAGAACGGATACTGGTGTTAGGATCAGTTAGAGCCTAGCTAATAAGTAGTCAAATTAAATTAGTTACTTAGTTATCTCTCTCTCCTCCCATATTAGCAACAGGACATAAAAACACACAAAAAAGTATAAAAATCATATGCCTGAAGTTTACTTACCCATACAATCGTGACATACAAGTAAGCTTGGGAAGACAACGATTGATCAACCCATTCTTGTTCCACAAAGGTGCATAAGCACTTAGTCCTTAGAATTTGACCGAATCATGTGTGGATGCTCGTATTTGTATGGTTGAGCATAGAGATACCTCGCCACTCATCAATCATAATATTGACAATGATAGCTTTGATGTTGACAATGCTTGCCTAATTTCCAAGAGTTTGAAGCCTACTTATAGCCTTGAAGTTTCCAAAAATATCTTAGAATTTATGTAACAGCTATTCAATGGCTAATGTAAATGTCTCCTTTGAAATTAGGATATCTTTTTGTATTTAGCTTGAACTCTGGGGATACGTCTCCTTTTAGAATAGGACATCTACAGGGAGATGTTTTCCTATGATTAGCTTCCTCTTAGCTAAGACATCTTCTATTTCTTGGAGATGTCTTCTCAACTTCTGAGCTATAGTTTTTGAGGTTTTCTTTTGTTTACTTAGCTTCCTCTAATCCCTAAAGCATCTTCATTTAGCTTGTAGTCTTTGTACTTATCCATGCTCTCATTTTTCCTATGAAGTTTTTTACATTGATACCCATGCTTCCCTGAAACTTTATCCATGATGTGGAGTTATTATTCTTGTCCTATAAATACAACTACTACAAAAAACATCCTTTGTTCTCCATTTTCCTTAAGGTTTTGGCATACCAAATGGTCAACAAAAGGGACTCCAAATTAAAAAAAATTTGAACCTATGAGATCCTTATCAAACTCTCTACACCTTCACATTCCAAAATCACACCCAAGCATCACACAACATAGCACTACAATTCAAATGTATAAATACCAAAATCACACAAAAGCATAAATATATATCGAATCATTGCTCTTGGACCCTAATCCAACATCCTTACTAGCAACATCACCTATCTAACACATCACATAGGGCTAGTGTACATAATCACATCAGTTAAGCATGTAAAGACATCATAATCATTATATATAAAGTGCAATTATAATAAGCTAAGTCATCCCCAATAACGCATTGAGACAACACATGTAATGTATAAATCATAATTGTACAACCATACCTAATGTATCTAGAAGGGATGTAACACTCTCCCTTCCTTGAGAATCTTCATCTCGAAAGATCTTAGGATGAGTTGCGCCCATCTCAATCTCCACCTTCCAAGTATCCTCTGAAGCTCTATGTCTACTCCATAAAACCTTGACCATGGCACAACTTTACTACATAGCTATCGCAACATGAAATAATAATCTCTATTGGTTGTTCAACATAATTGACATCAAACTGTAGTTGTATTCTTGAATGATTAATCACATGATGTTTATCAGGCACATAATGTTGTAGCATAGATACATGAAACACATCATGTACATGTTCTAAATGCGAAGGTAATGTTATTCAATACATTTCCATGAGTACTCATAAGTAGCCATTGAATGCATGTTTTTTATTTATCTTTTATTTATCCAACTAGTGTTAGGGTTTATCAACCTATGACCCACAACCACTAGCCTTCTAGAGAACTAGCTATAGGGATGAACACACCTATGTCATGTACTAGTTGTAAGGATGAACACACCTATGCTCTCCCACTTTCAAGATGAGGTCTGAGATAGGAGCCTCATTGATGCATCACAATGGAGGTTAATCCACACTACCTTCAAGGTTCCTCATCACCAATTGGTCCACACCCTAATGCTAGCACCACCTATCGATGATTGTTACAAGTGTCATTACAAAGACACATACAAGTTGAGGCTAGCTTAAGCCAAAAAATGTCACATGCACAACACATCCAAGATAAACATAGCATAACCACATATATCCACACCTAACAATCACATTCATTCTAGAAAAAAAATACCATGATTTGACAAACCAAAATTTTGTGCCACAATTATACTTCTTGAACTACATGTAATTCCTTGAAAATGATTACTATAAGAACCTTCAAAACGATATGTTCCCAAAGAGAGAAAAAATTCAAAAATTGGAAAGTACTTCCTAAAATGATCCCAGTGACACTAATTTCACCTAAATTGAACTCCTAGAAGTAAAGTTGTGTGTGTAAAGTTTGATTAATAAAATAATATTTTATTATAGCTAGTGATGATTGAAACTTTCAAAAACTTCCATGCTATAATAGGCCCTTAAAAATATAATATTCTAACCATGCTAGTCTCATCAACATCACATATTATATTAAATAGATCCACATCATACTATACATCACATATTTATTAATAAACAATTTGCAACCAAAACCATAAAATTTTGGAAAATATGCAAAACAACATGTCCAAGCTCAATCTTTTACTATTCATCCCACATGCCCACATCGCCTGATCCAATATACTAATCCAGCATAAAAATATAGAGAAAAGATAAACACAACCCACCAATTAAAATTGTTGCAACAGAAAATCCGAAACAAGCATGAAATCCTCAAAAATTTAGTAGAACTTTATTTCACTCCCAACAAGTTCCATACCCACATGGATATGATTGCAACAATTCCAAATCTAGGTTCAAAGTAGGAAAAAGTCCACCCACAAAGCTCAAAATTTAGAACAAGTGTGGAAACAACGAAGGCAAGAGAGAAAACTGGAGGGAAAAAATAGGTTCTCATTCATTTCCATTTTATCACACAAAAATATGAACCCAAAACCCATTCTCTATGAATAGGTGGTGGTGGGGCGGTGGGTAATAGAAAACCAACAATAAAAACTATGCTTAAGCATATGTTTTTTATTTTCTTTGAGATAAAAGTAATGTATTCCCTTTGTGCATTGCATGTCATTGCAAACTCTCTTTTTTTTTTTTTTTTACTTTTTACTTTGTTTTCTTAACTAATTTTTTAATAAGTTTATCTCTTTTATCCCTCCCCCAACAAATACCCTACATTAAACATGCATAACAATCACATTGGGACTCCAAATTAAAATCTATTTGAACCTACGAGATGCTTATCAAATGCTCTACACCCTCACATGCCAAAATCACACCCAAGCATCACACAACATAGCACTATAATTCAAATGCATAAATATCAAAATCACAAAAAAGCATAAATATATATCAAATGGTTACTTTTGTACCCCAATCCAACATCCTTGCCAATAACATCACCTATCTAACACATCACATAGGGCTAGTGTACATAATCATGTTAGTTAAGCATGTAAAGACATCATAATTATTACATATAAAGTGTAAGTATAATAAGCTAAGTCATTCCCACTAACCCACCGAGACAACACATGTAATGTATAAATCATAATCGTATGGCCATACCTAATGTGTCTAAAAGGAATGTAATAGAAACCCATTATATCTACTTAACCAATCAATTCCTAAAATAATATCATATTTTTCCAATTTCATAATAAACAAATCTACATCTCATTTCTTATTTTATATTCTTAATGCAAGCTTCCTACAAACATATTCTACTATGTATCCACTATGTTCCACAACTTGAATAAATAACAAAATTTCTAATCTTTTAAATTACAAATTTAGTCTTTTCACTATTTGACTATTAATAAAAGAAAGACTTGCTCTAGGATTTAAAATAACATAGATGGATACTACATAAAGCATACCTTCAGTCTCAACCATAGTGTTAGATTACTCCTTTATATCTCTTTCTAGTATAGCATAAATCTAACCTTGATTCATAGTTCTTTCACCTCTTCCTTAATTATTGCCAATTCCTCGATTCTTCTTAATCACCTTGGAATCATTAGCAATTTCTCCTCTATTTTCTTAAGTAATTCTGAGATTCCATGCTTCTATTTTGCATAATATTCTCTTTTTGAAGTAGCTTTGAATAGTTCATTTTCATATGGCAAACTTCCTTGCAATAAAAGTAAATGTTAGATCCTAGTGGAATCCTAAAATTAAATGGTTGAATTGGTTCATTAAATCCTCTAGTTTTCCATTGGATTGGCCCATTAAATCCTCAAAGTTGTTGCTAAATTGGACCATTCATTCCTATGAATTGCTTGAATTTTCATTAATCAGTTCTAGTCATGAATCCTTTATTCCTTTTTCTTTCTCTTTGAGCTACATCCTCCATCTATTTCCTTTCAATAATAATGACTTTGGCCTATGCTTCCTTATAATTATCCAAAGCTAATGTTGCAACAATGGTTTTGATGGAGGATCTTAATTCCTTTACAAATTTCCTAGCACGAACAACTTTATTTTGTGATACCTAGGGAACATACACACATAATTTAGTAAACCTATTATCATACTCATAGATAGATATAAATCCCTAAATTAGTTGACTAAACTTATCTTCTTTCTTCTATAGTGATGAACCATGATTTGTCAGGCTTCGATATTAGGTACATGATATCATGGCCTTACTAGCGATATCAGATACACAATATCATGGTTTCTGTGTGAGCCTATAAATACACAATTGGGTGCATGGGAGAGTCATAGGAAAAGTTAGTGTTAGAGTAGGATCTTTTTGTTAGTTTCAATTCCTCTCAACCCTTTCCTCAGTGCATGCTTGCAGTGTGATGATTATAATTGTAGAGAACCTTTATTCGATTATGATGTACTTGGACACACACATGACCACCAATAAAGATTAAGATTATTTCATCATTGCAGCATTCACTTAGTTTTAATTGCTTACTGTTATTGTTATTTACTGCTTTCTTAATTAATATTTCTCTACCCTCATTTCCTATCCCTGTTATTAAATGCAGAATGAGTATGACTTAATCAAGAGCATTTAAGTGTAACTAATTGGTATCCTAGTAGTGTACCTAGGACATTGATGAGACGCGATTCGCATGAGCCACGATATCGCGGTTCGCCGCCATATCTATAAATAAGAGGCGGCACTCCCTTGTTTTCCCATCCTGAGTTAGAAGTAGGGAAACTCTGGTAGTTTGATCACTCCAGAGATAGAATATTTTCCATGTGCCCGCAGTAGGAGTCCTAGAGTGAACGAATCTTTATTCGAGCAACATTATACCTAAACACAAGTTGTGTACGGAAATAAAGATGAACTTCCTGGATAAACCTTGCAGTGTATGGAATAGGATTTTATTTATTGTTTTCTCTCTCACCCTTAAACTCTTAGAATGCGGTATGAGTATGACTTGATTACAAGCACCTAAGGATGCGTACGGATAGTCAAGGAATCGGCTGCTCATCGCATGCAGTATGAGTACAACTTGATTACGAGCATCTAGTGTGACTACTTGGTAACCCAGTGGTGTATTCAGGATCTGCATTGGTAATCCCAATGGTAGTCCCAGATGTGTACAGTTAGTCAAGGAATCAGTTGCTCATCACACTTAGGCTAGATAGATTTTCTCAACCTTTCCTCCTAGTTAGGTGCCTCAGTATGACCACTCCGAGCACGTGCGTTACGCGTTGTGATCCCAGTGATGATTAGCATTTGGTAGCCACGGTTGCATCGGTTCAAGGTGTGTACGGTAAGTGGGAACGAATGCTGATGCTAGGTTAATTTAGACTTAGTCATTAGTTAGAGTTAGTTAGTTTCTCAACCCTTCACCCCAATAGCATAGGAGAAAAACATAAGAAGATATAAAAATCATATACCTCGGACTTACTTAACCATACACCATGACAACTACAAGTAAGTCTAGCAAGACAACAAATGATTAACCCCAAGTGTTCCATGGGGTGTGTAGGCACTTAGTCTGCAGAGTTCGACTAGATCGTGTGTGCTACGCTCGTTTCGTATGGTTGAGTGTAAGGGTACCTCGCCACTCATAATTGGCGTCGTTGCTGGGGACTAAGTGTTTGTGTGTTAAATAGAACATAAAGGATATCACTCACATCGTTGGGAGCCTAAACACCTAATAACAATGTCTTCTTCTCATAAGAGCAACTCAACACCTAAGGACCATACATGAGACAGTCAGCAGCATAAAACACATAGTCGAAATCAGCTAAGTCCTAAATAGTATAAAATAGTCTATACTCATCCCGATGAGTATATTCCAAACTTCACTTTTATCCTCCATCAAGACAAACAACTACGATGGAGAGATTTGTAAGGTAACATCATGTTACCCCCAGATCGATTAGTCGCTAACATGCTTTTCCGTGCTTTGGCACTTATAGGCATGACTGAATTATATGCTGAATACATTGTGGAAGACTTTGATATGAGGGATTATCATCCCATAGAAGCACAATGTATGAGGGATGCTAGGCAGGAGAGCCAACATACATTGTTCAAGGGCAAAGGTCCACACATCCTTAGCAAAATAGGAGATGAGGAACCCCTTATAATGGATTCTCTAGCAAATGATGTTCCCCCTCCTAATGATGGTGAGGAGGTTGGGTATCAGAACCTACGATCAACGATACATAACACTGGTTCTGATCCCTGTGAACGCCAACTGTTCACAGAGGGAACAACAACTCATGCTAAGGACTAGCACTTAGATTGTTATAACGATCGGGGTGAAACAACCGAAGAGAAGGCAAGAAACATCATCATGGCGATGGCTCCCCTCCCTCTTCCTCTTCATCTCATCACTCACCCTCTCCTTCCACATCTGGGCACAGCCACCATGAACATAAAGATGAGGATAACATTAAGAAGGACGAAAGACCTCGACAGGAAAGTTGAGAGAGAGGACAAGGGCAAGGACATAGGGAGAGTAGGGAACAACACAGACATCACAAGCATCATGAAAGAGATGATCATGATGAGCCCCTACTCACAACTTGAAGTATGCTTAACATAATGAAGGCAGTTAGGATTCCCACAAGGCATTTAAAAGATAGTCGGATCAAACATTTAGACATGAACAATATCCCATGATTTGAAAGAGGATATAACGTAGATCTGCAAAATCATTTACAGGCATTCCACGATGCCTGTGCCTTGAAGAATATAGAAAATGAGTGGCAAAAACTTAAGTTGTTCCCAAAAACATTCATCAAGGAAGCAAAGAGCTAGTACCAGTCCTTGGAACTGGAAACCATCAGGAGGTGGAGTACGATGCTAGAACTATTCAACAATAAGTATCAGACGTACTCCCGAGTGTCCAATTTGCGTAAGCAGATCCAAGGCTGGAAGCAAGGTACTCATGAATCCTTGGATATTTCCATGGCCCGCTACTACACATTGTTACATCGTTGCCGGGGCCATGGGTACGCTCAGCAGGATCAACTTCGCCACATCGTGGATGGGCTAAGGCATGAAACGAGAACCCTTGGGACTTATGCCCAAGGGAGACTATCACAACTTAGAGCCCATGAAGTACATCGCTTGTTGGAGCAAGTAGCAAAAGAAGAAGGTGAGCTATGCAAGAGGGAAAGTGCGGAAGAATACAACTGCGACCCCTCTCTTCAAAAGAAGGGAGTAAAATTTTGCAATGAAGAGGATGAGTCACCACTTGAAGAGTTGGTGAACAGAAAGACCTTGCTGCTTCAAAAGCTTACAACAGAAATAGTGGCTAAGTTAGATGACGTATGGAGTTCCTTAGACTCTAAAATTGAAACTGTCTTAAAAATTGTAGAAGAGTCTAAGGTAGAACAAAGTAGTGACAAAGGTAAGACAAAGTGGAGAGATTTAGGCCCTACACATAACAAGGGTAAGGGAAAAATCACTAACTCCAATGGGGTTGTGGAATCAGACACAGACGATGACGGTGGATGTGATATCTGCCACTATGACCATCCTAAGGGATGTTTCCCCATCATCTCACATCTACAGGAGTCTGGGGTGTATGCACTTAATCCAAGACTTAATCAATGGAAAACACCTCATAGGTTACCTTATCCCCAAGGTAACCCAAGGTAGTTCCACCAACCATTAACGTATTATCCAAGTGGAACCCCCCCACAACCCATCGGATAGCATCAGTAGTGGAAATACCCACAGTCATGGGAGATGCCATTACCGAAACATCGGTACCCTTACCGGCAGCCTGATCCTTATGGATATTATGTGCAGCAACCAATTTCTCCAAGTGACTCTATGAGTCACATAACTCCCCACAATTACTACCAAGTTCGAGAGTACTTTAGAAGGACTCCTTCTCCCCCAGGAGACACTTCATACCCACACCATCCTCCAAATCCATCCACACCTCTTCCACAAGTAGTTCCCATAACACCTCCTGCTCCAACAATGCAAGGGGAACTTCCCCCTCAACCGCAGCAACGTCATGCTACGAGAGCTGTAAATATTCAACATGCTACTGATTATGACAACTATAAAAAGAGAATACCCTTCTTCAGAACCAAAATCCCAGACAAACTCTCGCAACAACAAACGATTGAGCCCATGCACACTCCTCCACCATCTAACACTTCGGTGCACCCTTCAGTCCATCAGAGCCTAACGCATACGGTTATGTTAATGCATACCGTAACCGACTGGATCAAGGTAGGCCACCTTTCCAGGAAACTAACTGACCCTGGAAGTCCCTTAATCTACCTTCGAGTCACCAAAAATGAACCACATAGGGCTCTTCTTAACTCAGGTTCTGGAGTCAATTTAATATCATGAGAAATGTATCAAGCCTAGAACCTACCCCAACTTAAGAAGAGCAACATTAAACTAGAGCTGGT
>MNCI01002796.1:114827-125834 GCA_015680685.1 Gnetum montanum | reverse complement strand
ATTTATGGAAAGATCGAGAAGAGGAAAGTTCCATGCATCACATGCAGTGATTCATCAGGTGATGACATGGAGGAAATGCCTCCATGTAACAGGTGTGCCCTTGAAACTTTGAAACAAAGATGCCTGTATGTAGCAACCACCCAACAAGTAGTAGACACCCTGTGGTTGAAAGCTACTAGAAGTAGTAGACAAATATGCATGGAACGAACTGAGGAGACAAGCCATGCCAACAATAAAGGCATAGACACATTGGAATATGAGCATCTAAGATCATCAATATGAGCATCTAAGGTCATCAATATGAGCATCTAAGATCATCAATTGGGAGAAGTTGGATACTTCTTAGAAATTCAAACAGGTGCTCATTATTTCGGATCTCTCCCTTTCCACTCAGTCATGGGGGAGATGGCCACCTATGCTAATCATATGGGGCCCTTAGTTCATTTTCAATTTTTGTTTTACAAGTTTTTATTTTACACATTTTTGTTTTACAAGTTTATGTCTTACACGTTTTTGTTTTACACGTTTTTGTTTTACAAATTTCTTTAACTTTTCTTATTTTTGTTTTACAACATCATTATACTTTTCCATTTTTCGTGTGTGTTTGTGTCTATGTCATCCACCATGTCAGTTTGTCACCCAATAAGTGTTCTTCACGATGGTATGAATTGTTTTCTGATTGATTACTAATGTTTGGTTTTTACCTTAAGGTTATGATGTTGATACTAAGGTATGTTCTTTTGATATGGCAGGCAATGAGTCCACTTCATCCATTCATCCACAACACTCTATGGTCTCTCTTGGCTTGGAAATGTACAGTCTTCTTTCTAAATAAGAACTTTAACGAATCGGTGACTAGGTATCTCTCAAACTAAAGAAGGACTCAAGGTTTGAAAAGGGTGTGACTTCAAGGGAACTTGATGCATTTGTGTTGGCCGTTCTCTTGGGTGCTTGGATGTTTTTCTTTTTGAGTTTTCTCACCGTTCCGATGTTACCCAACTATCGGAAGCTGAGATAATAAAAATAAAAAGTCTTTGCATGGTGTGGTTCTCACGTATAAAAACACAAAACAAAATAAAAACTAAGTGAGAATTCAAAGCACACCCCTTAGACAAAATAAACTTGGGCTACAAGCATTGGTTATGAAACCAAAAGTGTTCCCTCTAACTAATGTCCTTCTCGCTTCCCATTCTCTCCTTTGTTTTGTTGGAATGGTGGTGACTTTTGGGGAAGGCATCCTTGTTATCCAAGTGGTTGGTTTAGCCGAATGCATTGATGCGAAGTCACTAGATGTGGTTGGTTTGAGGCCAGACTTGGAATGGGATTTGCTAAGTCACATTAATCATGCAACACACAAGGGGTTGTACACCACCTTGTTCTTTGGATTCCATTCCATCCTCTTCTCTCCACCCTTCTCTCCATTGTTCACCTCATTGCTGGTTGTATCATTAGTGTATATTTTGGCAAATGCATTGTTTTCTTTTTGGTAAATTCTTACAGTTAAGACTTTAACTCTTGTTCCAAATAACATTCCCGGAGCCTATGGACTCTTTGAATGTGAGTTTGTCAGGGCATTAAGGGCATGAGCCTGATTTGGGGAGGACCCACTGACATTCCTAATTGGAGCATTAGTTAAATTATTTTCCTTAACATTTTGCAATTAATTTTATTTTGTTCATTTCCATCTTGACATCCATTTCATCAATGCCATAGTTATCTTTCTTACTCCTTCCCTTTCTCCATTCTAATGCTACCAGAGGTTCACGATTAGTCATGGGGATACGGGGCCTGATTTTTTCAATTTTCTCTTAGCCCTGAATTATTTCAATTTTTTCCTAACCCCTACACCTTCAGTAGTCATCATTAAAACATCCCCAGATCCGCAATTAGCCATACCACAACCTAGCCAATGGACCTGCACCGAAGCAAGGTATTAATTACATGATGATTCATTTACCCTTGCTAATATATGATTGTGTTGTATGTGCAGATGGTGATCATACAACAATGGATTGGATCTAGAGCAAACACTTGGAATGGAGCCATGCTGGAAGCAGCTATGCAAGGAGCAAGATTGATGGCATGCTTACCGATGGACAATGGAAGGCACAATCTTGGCATTGGCAATAGCAACACTTCTCTCTCTCTCTCTCTCTCTCTTTCTCAGCTTCCAACAAAGGCCTGATGTCATTGTAATAAGGTGTTCACCCTTGTTGTCATGAACACCCATTTTTTCAAGTCTTGTAATGATGATCCATTCACATGTCATCTCATTAGTTCCATTCCCCTCAATGATTCCATACCTTCTCGATATTATTGTAAGGAACTCGAGAATGAGTTTTCATTCAGTCATGGGGGTATGATGAGATGCGATGCCGCCACGATATTACATCCCATGTGATATCGCATACGAGATATCGCGGTCCACCACCATATCTATAAATAAGAGGCGGCACTCCCTTATTTTTCCATCTTGAGTTAGAAGTACGGAAACTCTGGCAGTTTGATCACTTCAGAGATAGAATATTTTCCATGTGCCCACAATAGGAGTCCTAGAGTGAACGGATCTTTATTCGAGCAACATTGTACCTGAACACAAGTTGTGTACAGCAATAAAAATGAACTTCCTGGATAAACCTTGCAATGCATGAAATAGGATTTTATTTATTATTTTCTCTCTCATCCTTAAACTCCTAGAATGCGGTATGAGTATGACTTGATTACGAGCACCTAAGGATGTGTACAGATAGTCAAGGAATCGGCTGCTCATCGCATGCGGTATGAGTACGACTTGATTACGAGCATCTAGTATGACTACTTGGTAACCTAGTGGTGTATTCAGGATCTGCACTTGGTAATCCCAATGGTGGTCCCAGATGTGTACGGTTAGTCAAGGAATTAGCTGCTCATCGCACTTAGGCTAGATAGTTTTTCTCAGTCCTTTCCTCCTAGTTAGGTGCCTCAGTACGACCACTTTGAGCATGTGCGTTACGCGTGGTGATCCTAGTGACGATTAGCATTTGGTAGCCACGGTTGCATCGGTTCAAGGTGTGTATGGTAACTGGGAACGGATGCTGACGCTAGGTTAATTTAGACTTAGTCATTAGTTAGAGTTAGTTAGTTTCTCAACCCTTCACCCCGATAGCATAGGAGAAAAACATAAAAAGATATAAAAATCATATACCTCGGACTTACTTAACCATACACCGTGACAACTACAAGTAAGTCTAAGAAGACAATGAATGATTAACCCCATGTTTTCCATGGTGCGTGTAGGCACTTAGTCTACGGAGTTCAACCGGATCGCGCATGCTACGCTCGTTTCATATGGTTTAGTGTAGGGGTACCTTGCCACTTATCAGACATGCACTTGGTAATCCCAGTAGCAGTACACAAGGTCCAAGATGTGTACAAATGATTAAGGGACAGATGCTCATCGCACTTAGGCTAGCTTAGACTCTCTTCACCCTTTCCCTATTAGCATAAATGAAGTTATTTCCATTGTCCCTAGGAGTAGCACTAATTAGGACCACATAATACACCTCACTCTAGACTAAACCATATGTGACAAAGAAAATACTAGTCCAGGTGGGAAGACAACAAACTAAGATCAATGTGTAACAATCTAAATACCACAACTAGTCTATCTACGGAGTTTGTTGAAAATAGATTGTTGAACATTCTTAGTAACTCAAATAGGCTAGAAGACTAGTTAGTCACACACATACTCAAGGGGACTAACTATTCCACATGGAAATGTGCAGTTACCAATGCTTTGGTCTCAAAGCACAAAATTATCTTTGTGAATGGCATGCTTCCAAAACCAACTGAAGGAGACCTAGATGAAGAAAGCTGGATCACCTATAACTCTATGGTAATGTTCTAGATCCTCAATTCACTCAATGAATAGCTACATGATAGCATTGTTTATCATGATACGATAAGAGGAATGTGGGTGGAATTAGAGGAGAGATTCTCCCAGGGAAGTGGACCAAGAATTCAAGAAATCAAGTGTGAGATTGTTAATACATGTCAAGGCAAAATGACAATTTCAACATACTATGCAAAGATGAAGGCTTTATGGGAACAATTAAATGATTTTTCAAAGCCTCATGATGCATCTTGCAAGGGGTGCACTTGTGGTATGGCTGCTAGAGAAAAAGAAGAAGAGAGACTCCATCAATTTCTCATGGGATTGAATGAAGTCTTTAGCATTGTGAGATTGCATATTCTTTGCAAGGAGCCACTACCCAATTTTTCAAATTCTTATTCTTTACTAACCTCAGAGGAATTCACTATTGGGAAACACCAAATTAGTGAACCGGTAGCCTTCAAAGTCAACACAAAAAAAAACAACAAGGGAAGAGGCCTAAATGCAACCATTGTGGAAAAATTGGACACATGAAGGAGTCTTGTTTTAAGATTATTGGCTACCCACC
Source organism: Gnetum montanum (assembly GCA_015680685.1). Lineage (NCBI taxonomy): Eukaryota > Viridiplantae > Streptophyta > Gnetopsida > Gnetales > Gnetaceae > Gnetum > Gnetum montanum. The sequence continues at coordinate 121,395 of MNCI01002796.1, read as the reverse complement.
AACTTGGCAAGGAAAGCAAAAAAAAAAAAGCATGCTAAGCATGTCACTATGGAGACCAAAGAAGTTGTGTAGCCTTAGCAACAAATGAACCTCACCTAAGAGTAGTATAACCAGTTGTTGGCATTGTTGGCTAAGGAGAATCAAATCACTTCTATATTCAACTTTATTGGTAATATCAATTTCACTACCTAGATTCTTGATAGTGGAGTGTTTGATCATGTAATATCCTATGCAAAATTGTTAAAGAATTCCATTAAACCTCTTTTACTGATTAAAGTTGTCTTGCCTAATGGAGATTGGGAAGAAGCAAAGTTAATTAGTGATGTAGAGTTAAATGGAATTATTTTGCTCAAAAACATCTTATGCTTGCCTAATTTCAATTGTAATTTGATCTCTATTATCAAATTAACACAACAACTAAGATGTTCTATTATGTTTTCACAAAATGAATGCATCATACAAAACCTTGCAAACCAGATGGTGATCAAATCAAGTAAGCTAAGAGGGGGGCTCTACTGACTAAACAAGGGATTAAGTCATAAGATCTATGCAACTAAGTCTAATATGTAAGCTAGTTTGTTGCAACAAAGTGTTGGCACATTTGGCCATTTCATGGAGCAGGATGGTAAGATTAAATTGGTTAAAAGTTTTTGGAGAAGTGGCTAAATTTGGGTTTGAGAGGAAAGAAATAAGTTAAAATAGCATTTTAACTTTATTTATTTTTTTATAGAAGCCCCATTCCTATACATAGTGTAATTATGGAAAAAGTCCAATTTATCATTTATATGATATGAAAATATATCAGAGAGCATCTTAAGTAAAATTTCTATTGTATCCATTTTATCCTAGAAAGCAACCTTTGCAGCAACACAAATTCAGCAGGACAGGAACATTGCAATTCATATTTTGATGGAAAGGGTTCCAAAGTCTTTGTTCAACCTTACTTTCAGATTTTAAATTTATCATTTAAATTTTTGAAGGCAACATCAACTGTTCTGAAGTCTCTCTCTTTTTTAAAAAAAAATTATTCATACGTGCACAAATCCTGCGAAACTACAAGCAATAGAACATGAACAAAATCATGGCGTTCCAGAAAATCACATTTTTTCTTAGGCCTTAGGAGTGAAGAAATCGTTAGCCACATGGTGTTCATCGCGGTGCAGACAAGCACCAGAAAAACTAACATCGCCCTCTGATAACTATTCGAACTAGATGAGGTTTTGTTTCACTGCTAAGCACCACACCGCGTGACCCCAGGGAAGCACTTCATTCCACTTGTTCTGCTATTTCCAGAAACAAAAACAAAAGCAGACATCAACGTTTCATTTTTTTTTGGGTCAATGGAGGTCTGAATCGGCAGACCATAAGCAGTGTTGGCCGCCTCTGTGCTAGGGCAAACAAAGCCACAAGGACCTCTGTGCGGCCTCATGCACCACCAAAGCCTATTGGTTTCTGCATCGCTGTTCTACGCATGAACAAACCCTACTCCTTTCAATACTGTTTTCAAATAACTCGACAAATTTCGTGGTTGTGTGCCCAGGGGTTAAACGTGGCCATAAATGCCTTGGAAAATATAGAAAGGGGTTGATTGCTGCCACAAGGTTGAAAACATAACAAAAAACATCACAACCAGGAACTCATTTCAAACTTTCAGGCAGTTAATCGCAAGTGTCGCTCGCTTTTGGAACCTGTAATCCGAAACAACAACCATACCCGATGCCGATGCATTTGATATCACATACCAGTCCACTGAACGCGGCAACGGAGACACGAAGGCACACTAAGACAAGTGTATAACCGAATCCACAGATGCAAGAGATATTTTAACTGATGCTGGAGTTGCAGTTTAATCTATTGTCGAAACTTACCATTAATTTAATTATTCCAACTGACGGGCTGAAGACTTACCTTTAATTTAATTATTTCAAGTCTTAAAACATTCTTAAAACATTAATTTTCAAACATTATTATATATATAAGTTACTACTCATAAAATATTTGCAATATCAATGTTAAAATATTCGTAATATTATATAAAATACTTGTAATATCACATTACATAAAATATTTATAATTTATAATATTTACAAATATTAATGTTAGCATAAATTCCTCCTAACTTTATGTATAACTTCCTAACTACATAACTTTCTCCTAACTAGATGGGTAAGTTGTAACCTCCTTACTTGGGAGAAAAGTTAGCTAGGATATTTTGGAATGTAACTACCTTATGAACCTTATAAAAAGGCTTCAAGGGTAAGAAGCAAAAGGGGGGGATCATACTTGGGAGAAGACACTTGATACATCACACTTTGGGAAGGCTACTAGCTAGTACTTGGGCTCTCACTTGGAGACACACTTTGAGTCTTGGGAGAAGAGCATTTGTAAAAAGAAAGTGTGAAAGATTGCTTGTAAGATGACTTGCTAAAGAAAATATTTCAGCCTCTTTGTCATGGTCTTGTGAGTTTTTTTTTATTTTTTTTGTTTAAATTGTTTAGCTAGTGGTTTAGATAGTATCATCCTTGGCAAGTAATTTTGGGATTTTTAGATTGCTCTTATTGTTCTTGTTGATCAATTGAAAGTTTCTATTAAAATTTTGCCATAAAAGCGCTTGTGTTTAAAAGCCTTAAGAGCATTTTAGTAGTAAATTTTGTTATTGTGCAACATATAGGAACTGCTATTGAGATCGTTGTAAGAGAGCCTCTACTTGTAGTCATGTCATTGAATGATTCAATAGTCAAGAGGGTTCAGAAAATATTTGGTATTTCGATGGGACCAGAATAGCTTCTTTTTATCTTTAAAGTGAATCTCCATGGTATTTCAATCAAAAATTATCAAGTCTTTTGAAGGTTCTGTTGAATGCAATTGTTGACATCCATTATCTAGCCAAAATCGAGTCTCGTATGTGGTAGTTTACGCAGCAATTTTTTGATAGCATAGTAGGATTGTCTTGAAGAAATTACTTATTTGAGCCTTGGAAGTTTGAACAATTCATAGATATTGAATTTGGGATAGCTTTATTGCGAAGTGTTTACTCGTGTCATTTTACCTTGTTTAAATATTTGAGGTCCACACAAATCTGCTTTCTTTTCTGTCTATTTCCATCAAATCTTGCTCTATTTCTAGTTTTCTTGTGGAACTATCTCTTTCTCTGGGGAAAATTAGGAGTAGATTGCGGAGTTGTGCTCAAATGTTTTTGCAAAATTTTATTTGTTACAAGTAGGTATTATAAGGACCGCGTAGACTAGGCAGTTGAACAAAATAGGAAATTTTCAACAACTCACAGTACTTGGCAAAGTTGGCTGAATCTCTTTAAAGTAAGTCATTTGTAGTTTACACACAACGCAATCGTTACATTTCTCACAACCGCACGCCGCAACAGCACACACACATACTCACATTAACTACTGAGTTTATTTGGAGGTATCTGGGCCTTGGTGTTGCCAGAGACCAGCAGGCACCTAAATCCTGTTCGAGGACACTCGTTGGCGGTCGCGTCCCAAACGGTCGCCAACAGTTCTTTTGGCGCTAGAAGGAGGGCTGAAAATTAAGCCTCTAGGTTCATAAGCCTTATACTTTTAGTACATCAACAATTATTTGTAAGGCTTAAGAATTAGATACTATTTTCAGTTCATGACCAAGAAATTTCATAGTTTGGAAAGTTTCAAAGTTTCAAAGGATATTCTAGATTCTAAGACTGATTCTTCATCAGAAGAAGAACAAAAGAAAGTTTCTGAATTGGGAACAAGTAGTGGAGTGAAAACTAGAAGATCAAGAAGATCACCCATTATCTCTGGTTTATCAATTCGTAAGAGAAGATCTAGAAAGTCTAAGAGTTCAACATTTCAAAGGAATAGGATGGCAAATCCTTGGCAAGGAGTTACACCATTAGGATTTCAAAATTACAATGATATTCCTAAGGTAGTTTACAAATATTTGCCTGAGCCTTTTATTCCTGGAAAAGCTTATTTAGCTGAAGAATATATTCACATGTTTGAGTTAGCTTTAGCTCATGCAAATATTCAACATCAAGATCAAGCTTGTAGGTTGTTTGTATCAAATCTAAAGGATATGGCTCAGATTTGGTATTCAAACTTACCAAGTAATAGTATTACAAGTTGGGATGACATGAAGAATCTTTTCTTAGCCCAGTTTGGTAATCAATTAGATCAACAACAACTATACTGTGGGCTAATACAAGCTAAGCAAGGAGTTAAAGAGTCAATTAGAGATTTCAACATTAAGTTTCAACGAATTTGTGGACTCTTTCAAAGGCAATATAGGCCATCAGAAGAAATGCTTAAGGAAACTTACCTTAAGGCTGTCAACCCCAACATTTCAATTTGGTTAAGGAGAACTCCAAACTTAACTACACTAAATGACTACTTTAGTGAAGCTATACAGTTAGAAAAACAGTTGAACTTGAATCCTGAAGAAAATATTGCAATTCAAAAAAGAGAAGAAAGAGTTATGATTCCTATGCAAGATTTTGCTCAATTTAAAGCTTTACCAGGTCCATCTCATGTTAAGATAGAGCAAGAACATGAAAGAGTAGGATCTGAAAAAGGACAATTAATGAGAGATATGTCTAACAAAATAGTGAAGCTTGAAAAAGCATTGGCAAGAGTTAATATCAAGGAAGAAAGGAAAAATAGAAAGCATAAACATCAAGACACTAAGTTAGTAGAAGATGAGGATGAAAGTGATCTTATTATGTCCAACTTTCTTGATATTGAATCTGATAATGAGTTATCTAGTGTTCATTATGCAAGTAAATCTTCTAGCAATGGATCTAGTGATACTTCTTCTCTATCAAGTTCTGAAGAAGATATGTCTTCAGATGAAGAATGTAATAACAATGAGGAAAATGGATATAGTCTTCGATCTAAGGAAAGACTAACTACTTCTAGACCCCCAAATGTTATTACTGATCCATCTACTAAGAGAAAAGCTTTTGAGCCAAGTAGAAAGGATAAGAATAAAGGTAAAGACAATCAAGTGGAGCAAAGCACTCCAAATCAGTCTTTTAATAAATGGATAAAGAGATCAAGCTTCATTGGTGATGGAGAATATGATTTGATAGAAGACCTTAAACATGTCAAAGCCAATATTAGCCTCTATCAGTTGCTTCAAATAGGAGATCAGCAAAGAAAGGCTTTAGAATTCATTAAAGGTAAAAGGAGAGCTAGAGAATCAGAGTTAAGTTATGTGTCTAGTAATGATGAGAAATTAAAGACTTCACATGATAAGGAAGCTCCTCCTTTCCTTTTGACAATGAAATTAAAGGATAAATTCTTACACAATTGTTTGGTTGATTCTGGAGCTACGTCTACTATAATGCCATTGTCTATATGTAAGAAACTTGGTTTGATTCCTGAAAAATCAAATAAAAAGATTGTTCAAGTGGATAAAAGTAGAGTGAAGATTGTGGGTCAATTACCAAATGTTCTATTGGAAATTGCTTCTGAACCTCGCATTAGAAGTAGAGTAACTATTCAAGTGGCAAATATACCAGATTCACATAGTCTCTTATTGAGTAGAAGTTGGAGTAAGAATTTCTCAGGTTACATATCAACAGATTATTCTCACATGTGGCTACCTTGGAAAGGAGAACCAAATCAAATATACATCTATAGTGAACCTTTGATGATTGATAATATTACTTCAAACGGAAAAAGTAAAATCGTTGAAAAAGGAGATGTTGAAAACAAAATTTGTACTCTCCAAGAAAGTTATAGTCCTGAAAAGGAACAGTCAAAGCAAGAGGATAAATGGGAGTTATACTTTGATGGTTCATGTAATTCAAAGGGTGCAGGAGTTGGTATAGTTATATTAAAGAATGATTCACCTGAAATTCTCAAAGCAATTCATCTATCTTTCCCTAGTACTAACAACAAGGCTAAGTATAAAGCTTTATGTATTGGTATGAGAATAGCTCTAGACAAAAAGATCAAAGAAATCACTATAAAAGGAGACTCAAGATTAGTCTGTGAACAAGTAAAGGGTAATTATCTAGTAAAGAGCTCATTCTTAAGACCTTATAAGCAACTTGCTTGTAAGATGCTAGATCAGTTTCGACATTGCCAAATAGAGCAGAGAATCTTATAGAAGATGATTTGGCAAAGGCAGCTTCAACATTAGATATGCAAATAATAGAAAGTTACAAAGATGTTATGATTGAAGAAGAACATCAGCCATCAGTACCAGATAATATAAGACATTTACAAGTATTTGAAGATGATGATCAAGTACTAAGATTTATGAAGAACAAACAAGAATTTGAGGATCAAGTGATGCCTAAAATGTCGTCAAACTCAAAAGCTAATTTCATTCCAAAAAGGATGATTGACTTAGAACATGAGTTCAAGAAAAATTTACTAATTGGAAAGAATATACAAAATCTAGACAGTCAAGCTTTCGAGGCAGTGAATTTTGGATTAGACAAAATGCCAAAGATGTTGAATGTTGCAAAGGAAAGAGATTTGAGTTTCAAGCAAGATTTGTTATCATGTCTAAGAAATAATTTGGACAATTTTGCTTGGTCTTATGATGATCTTAAAGCTTTTAG
>MNCI01002796.1:94292-111630 GCA_015680685.1 Gnetum montanum | reverse complement strand
GTTTATTTGGAGGTATCTGGGCCTTGGTGTTGCCAGAGACTAGCAGGCACCTAAATCTTGTTCGAGGACACTCGTTGGCGGTCGCGTCCCAAACGGTCGCCAACACAAAGATTATGGAATTTTCCTTTATCTAGGATAAAGGATTTTTTACATGTTTTTGTTTTGAAAAATAAGGAGAATCCAAGGCCTTATGATGTTTTCCATTGTGCTAAACAATGTTAAAAGAAATTTCCTATTGGGAATAATAGATCAATGAATACTTTTGATTTGGTTCATATTGATACTTGGAGCCCTTATCATTCCAAAATGCATCATGGCTACTCATATTTTCTCATAATTGTTGATGATTATTCTAGAAGCACCTAGATTTATTTGATGAGATAGAAATCTAAGACACCAATATTTTTCAAGCATTTTATTAAACTTGTCAAGATGCAATTTGGAAAGTAGGTCAAACAAGTTCAATCTAATAATGCACTTGAGTTTGTCTCTAGAAGCTTTAGACAAATTGTAGTCGACCAAGGAATGCTTCATCAAACTACATGTCCTCATACAACTCAACAAAATGGTGTAGTTGAGAGGAAACATTGTCACCTCCTTGAAGTTGCTCATTCCTTGAAGTTCAGTCCAACATTCCGCTACACTACTGGGGTGAGTGCACTATGACTGCAACATAGTTTATCAACATAATGCCAAGAGAGTGTCCTGATGAGAAAACCCCTTATGAGTTTCTTTTTGGAGAAAAATCAACATATGAGTACTTACTTATGTTCAGGTACTTATGTTATGTCTACATCAAGCCAAATCCACATGATAAGTTTGAAGCTAGGTCTCAAACGTATGCCTTTATTCGTTACACAATGGGAAAGAAGGGGTATAAGGGGCTAAAGCTTGAGACCAAGAAGATCCTTGAATCACAAGATGTGATCTTCTATGAAGACTCTTTTCTCCTTCAAAACAACATTTAGATAGAGGCAAACCATTTCCAAATGCCTCATAATATCATAATTCACCATCATGATAAAGAGACAAAAGATGAGGATTTGGAAGAAAATGAGAAAAATATGCTTGTAGGAGACACCATGCATGAAGAACTTATTGATGAGACAAGGAGGCCAATTCAAGAACGTCGAATTCCAACATATCTTGATGATTATGTGCTCAGCGTCAACAATAAAGTTAGCCCCCTACACATCAAACCGATCCAATCAAACCTAGTTGTCCAAGGTAGAGTATGAAGGTACATCCAAAATTGAATCTTTATTTCGAATTACTAATGCTTTGATGACTATTACCAAACATGCATGTATTGTTGACAATCCAAATAATATACAACACTTATAGCTTAAGCCCAGGAATTTTGAGGAAGCATCACAACACTTTGAGTGGATAGATGCCATGGAGAAAGCATTGAAAGCACTTACTAATAACCAAACATGGAGTGTTGTTGAGTTGCTAAGAGGAAAACAAGCTATTGGTTTGAAATGGGTGTTCAAAATCAAGCATAAACTAGATGGTATAGTAGACAAATACAAGGCCAGACTAGTTGCCAAAGCCTATAGTCAGATTAAAGAAGAAGATTGCAATGAGACTTTTGCTCTTCTGGCAAAATTTGTTTCCATTAAGTGTCTCATTGCAATTGTTGTCACCAATGAATGGGATCTACACCAACTTGATGTCAACAATGCGTTCTTGAACAGGGACCTTGATGAAGAAGTATATATGAAGTTGCCTTAAGGGTTTCACACTAGAAACAATAAGCTTGCTTGTCGACTATACAAGTCTCTATATGGTCTCAAACAAGCTTCTAGACAATGGTTTGGTAAGCCCTTTAACGCTTGCTTTCTTATGGTTTTCATCAAAACAATCCAGACAATTCTCTCTTCACTATGAATAAGGGAAACAACAAGCTCCTTGTGTTAGTCTACGTTGATGATATTATTATTATGGGAAACAACAATGAAAAATGTGTCCAATTCAAACGATATCTCCAAAGCTCATTCCAAATCAAGGATTTAGGCACATTAATGAATTTTCTTGGTTTAGAGGTCAAGTGAACCAAAGATGGTGTTTACTTGAGTCAAAGGAAGTATGCTTAAGATATTGTTGAAGAAGCAGATGTTGAGTACATAAGGAAGGTTGATACACCAATACCACAACAGCATGGTCTTTTGGTAGATGAAGGAGCACCTCTTCCTAACAGCCAATAATATAGACAACTCATTGGTAGGCTTCTTTACTTGACTTTGACTCATCCAAACTTATCCTATGCAGTCCACCTTCTTAGCAAATTCCTTCAACATCCCAAGGAGCCACACATGAATATGGCTAAACATGTCATTCGATACATAAGTAGAACAACATCCAATGGGCTCTTCTATCCAAGAAACAATGATCTTGTCTTGAAGGCTTATTGTGATGGAGATTGGGACGTGTGTCCAATGAAGCGATGGTCCACAACAAGATTCATTTGTCTTCTTGGTAACACCCCTTGACATGGTGTTCAAAGCAACAACCTACCATTTCCCTTTGATTTGTTGAGGTCGAGTACCATGCTATGGCCAAGGTAACAAAGGAGGTAGGTTGGTTAACTGCTATACTCAAAGACATGCTCATTGAGGTTCCAAGGCCAATTACTTTACATTGTGATAATCAATCCACAATCCACATTGCCACTAATCTAGTTTTTCATAAGTGGACTAAACATATGGAAATGGATTATCATTTTGTTCGCCAAAAATATGAGGAAAAATTATTGAAGTTTGTCTTTGTGCCCTCTTATTCTCAACTTGTGGATATATTCACCAAAGGTCTTGGTCACATTCAGTTTCACACTATCCTGTGCTCAATTGGCTTCGACAACACTAATCGTCAACTTGAGGGAGGCAATGATGTTCACTTTGTTAGCAAGCTTTGATGTGTTTCTCTGCCACATCAGCTTGAGGGAGCCTCTTCCATGAACTATGTGATCATGGTTGTAAAGCCAAATCTCACCAACCACTTGTTACAACTGACATGCCCTTATTTTGCTACTCAAGATTGTCTTTTCTTAATGTTTTACTCAAGTTTCCTTTTCTTTACTTTTTTCTTCTCTACTTTCCATTTTCAGTTTTGTTCACAATAGCATAAGTATGCTACTCCTCTGTGCGTTTTAGTAGTAATCAATAAGAAGAATTCTCTATTCTCCCAATTTTATGTTACATTTCTATAACAGGAACCCAAACCTTCGCATTTGCAGAAAAGCCTTTTACGATCTTCATTTGAAGCCTGCCTTGGAGGCCAAAGAGTGGAAGCAGAGCTATGAGCAAGCAGGACAGCTTCCAGTTTGCTGTGAATCCTAGAACAATACCAGCTGCAACCCTAGCAATGTTCTGAACTAGAACTGACAGAGCATCTTCTGCCACATCCTTAACGTTGGCTGCATCTGTGGATAATCTAGCCACTATGGCAGTGCTGACGATGTGCAACAGGGTTTCGTGGAAAAACTTTAGAAAATGCAAAACAAATATGCAGCAAAACTTGCCAAAATTGATTGAAAAATCTTAGGTGATTCACCTTGAATTTTCATCATAGTAGTCAAACCATCCGATTTCCCAGTAAACAGCTCTTCTGAATGCCATTTGATCTAATTCGTTCTACGGTCTACCACCACCAACAACAAAGCAGTATTTTTGGATTGGTGCCACAACCAGCGTTCCAACCACCGAGACAAGAAATATAAGCCACCAAAACGAATGTCCTTTCTTAGCTTGTGTGGAGGCTCAAAGAAGGCGGAAATGACACTTGAAAACCACAGTCCAAACACTGGTAAAGCAACCCCAGAAATGGCTGCAGCAATAGACCCAACGACCAAAACAGGAATTTCTGGTTTATTTAATCATGCCAACCGTATCATAGAAAGTAGAAACATCCTTCCCGATGTTGGTCCTACCCTCCTTGGTGTCTTCCTTGATTTTTGAATTTCCTTGTTCAAGGTCAGAATCGTAACGGTTACTGCCACTGACCCTGCATGACCCACGATTACTGTGACCGATTCTTGAAGAATCACTTTTTGAGGATTGCCGTTTCAACAGCATTTGTTTAAAGGATTGCTTCTGACCAGAGTTCATATGGTTTGCACCATCGGTGGTACCCAAAACATCGTAAGGATTTCTTTGTGGTTGGTTTTTTGAGTCATTCATCTCGTGAAGACTGATAAGCTGGAAATATGCACCATCTTGATTCATCGTAAGCTGACAGTTTGAACCTGAATGTTTAATTTCAGACAGGCAGATTAGATATCCATCCACATAACAGGTCAAATAATTAATGGACTATTCACAGCACAAAATTAAATACGCTTTACCTTGTTCAACAATAGAACCACGTTGCACCACAGCAATAATATCTGCATTTCTAATAGTTGTTAAACGATAAGCAACAATCACTGTTGTCCTGTTCATCATAACTCTGTCTAACGCTTCCTGAACTACCCTCTCTGACCGTATCAAAAGCACTGGTAGCTTCATCAAGAAGAAGAATTCTGGGGTCTTTCAATATGGCTCTGGCAATGGCAATTCTCTGCTTTTGCCCTCCATATAATTGTGCACCGTGCTCTCCAACCATTCTGTCATAATTCTGTTAATGATAGTGACAAAGCATAAACTCTTTGAGGAAAATAAATTCTGATTAACAAATAAGGTAAATGTGGAGAAACCGTTGGTGCCAGAGGCATCTTGCTTATATACCTGGCTGCATTGGCAAGCTCTGCTTGTCTTTGCTCTATCGTCGCCCCTTCTCGGCCATATGCAATGTTCTCCTTTATGGTGGTTGCAAAAAGTACATGCCCCTGGCTTACCAACCCAAGTTTTCCTCTTAGCCACTTGAGCTGAAATTCCATGATATCAATTCCATCAATAAGAACCTCACCGGATTGAGGATCATAGAATCTTTCAATAAGGTTGATAACTGTAGACTTTCAATAAGGTTGAGGATCATAGTCAATATAGTCTCGTTTAGAAGAATTATTGAGAAATATAACTGTGCCTCGAATTTAGCAACCTCTTTTCTGAGAAGACAATGAACCACCTATCATTGCCTTCATGCATCATCAAGGTTAATCACTATCACTGAACATCAGCGAGGATGAGCTACTTACATGCCGGCACTCAGAACAGCAAATATAACATTAATAACTCTGCCCTTCATTGAGAACTAGCCTTGATCCATAATACAGAACCCATCCATAGGTGCCAAACATGATAAAATAGAATGACCCTATCAAGACCAGTTGCCAGTCCCCGTCGAACTGTGGCTTTATAATCCGGCTTGAGTGCCCTGTCATACTCATCACAGGCTTACTTCTCTCCACTAAATGAAGCAACCTGATACATAAAGATGTAAAACAGCTAAAAATAACATTAAACATGAGGGAAATAGATGCGGAACAATGTTATAGAGCAGAAGGATGATGAATAACTTTTAAATGTGCGTGGTGACATTTCAGGACCTAGAGCACAAAATGCAACTTGTGTTTCAGTAGTTTAATATGAACTTTGAAATATATGGTGTTGATAAGCATTTTAACATATTAGAATCTATAGACAACAACAACAACATAGCAGTGATTTCCTTGAAGCTAAAAAGAGGTTACGTAAGTGGCATATAACTTACTGTTCGTATAGAGCTGATCATTTGCTCCACCAAATTTCCTGCTTCAGCATATGCTTTTTGGCCTTGGCTTGCAGTTTTTGTCATCACAACAGCCAGAGCAGCACCCACAGCTATCAGAAGTGGTAAACGACCCAGTAATACAAGTATCAGTTTCCAACCTTTTATGGATGCTACAGCGAGAGCTCCAATGAATGTTGTTATGATTGTATGAAGGTTCCCACCTGGTAACAAACCTATGAAATAAGATTTCGTGCTTTTTTTGCTCAGTGATATAAGCACCCTTTTGGATTAAATTGAAAATCGGATAATCATGAAATAAACTAACCTTCTCTCCCACTGCTTCCTGAATTAGCATTGTCTCCCGAAATTGTTCCAATAACCTCTCCAGTGGTTGTTTGTGTGTCAAAAAATGTGATGTCTTGCCTCAATGCTTTGGAAGTAGCAATTCCTGGTTCTTGCAGCTTGCCTTTCGCCGGTACACATCCAGCAACCCACCTCCGCGGCAAATAAAGTCATAACATAAATGACAAGCAAGTTGCCCAAAAAGTTACTAAATTGTGCGATGACACAAATCAAATCAATTACTGCCAAATAGTGATTATGACACTGACGGACGCACGAAGCAACTCCAGAAGCAATGCCTACATAAACAAAGCAGCAAGCTACATGATTGAAGCAACCAACTAAACTACCGGCGCAGCATTTTTACAGCTCTTAGCCAAGCATTCTTTCTCGGAATGCAGAGGAAAGGTAAGGCTATAAAAGTGACTGAACTAGATGCACCCAATAGGGCTTTGTCAAGACGATTTGGGCAGGCAAACACATATGATTATGGACAAGGGTTTGAGATTTCGAAATCCTCTTTACAAGTTGCTTCTGTGTGAAATTCATATTTAAAAACTCAACCAAAAAGTCAATAATTTGTTTTTAACAGTTTCAGAAAATTAGCAAAGCGTAAATTTCAATGTTGAAATGAAATGGGTGCAATGTTTACTGTTGAATTCCAGAAAAGAAAACTGACTAGAGATACACGATGCAAAACTGATGTTTGATTGCTCACCCAAGGAATCAATAAGAGAGCCAAACAGCAAGCTCATAATTGGAAGACCAAGTCCATTAACTGCACCTAGTGTACTCCATATCATAAGTACTACCCTGTATCCGCAAAAACAAAGAGTTTGTATCGTTTTTTGTGCTCCAGTTTCCTCTCCATCTTATTTTCGGCTGAAGCAGCTGTCTGTTACCATAGTTACCAGAAACGGAAACGGGGTCACGTGATCGCAACAGCAACGTGCGGGAAAGCAGCAAAGTGAAAGGTTGTACATAGAAACGAGTTAAAAACAACATACTCTAAAAATTAGAAATCAATGAAATTTTAATAATAAATTTTATTAAATGCACACCTCTTTATCATTACAAAGGAGATAAATTTATATAATAGTAACTTTATAACACACATCACAAAGCAACTTCATAACATGTTATTTAATAATGACAAGAGTTTTAATAAATCATAAAATATATTAAGGTATATATTGTATACTATTTGATAATTAAAAAAAACCTTATTTTCATAAAACAATTTTATCATTAACTTTCTGAAAGTACTTTTTAATTTTTAGCACTATCAAACATTTTCTCAAAATCAGAATCTAAAACTTCAATAGGAAGGTTATCATCTCCATTGTCCATATATCTTGCATAATCCCATGTTTGATAAGTACCTGATGAGCAGCCAAGTACCCCCTACGCTTAACCATACAAATCACAAGCATTCATGCATGATTCCATCAAATTCTGTGGATGGGACTAGTTGTGGCATCTAGATCGTTATGCCTTGCTCGCAATTCATTGTCCTCCCACTTGGACTAGTGATAGCTTTGTCATGTATGGTTTAGTCCAAAGTGAGGCATATGATAATTGATGTTGTTTCAGCCTTATGCTTCTCCTAACAATAATAAAGAAATCAATTGTTTAAACTAATTAACAATGGAAAGTAAAGCCTAAACTAGCCTATGGACGATGAGTGTTCGTTCCCAACTTGCTGTACATGTCCTGAACTCACGTATCCACTACTAAGATTACCAAGCGCTATGCTACTGGGCAAACCAAGCAATAACACTACTAGGATTACCAAGTGAATACATGTTTACGCTACTAGGATTCCACCAATTCATTACCATGCATGGAAAAAGAAATATTAACAAAGTACATGAAATATAAATTGCATTAAAAATAAATTTAATCTAAGTCAAAGTGTTGTAATGAATAAGAATTAATCTCAATTTTATTGCCATTCATGGAATGTGTCTAGGTACATTGCCACTCAAATAAGATGTCGTACAACTGACTCAGATCCACACTGCGGGCACTCACTAACTGTTCTCTAAGATTACAGAATAAAATTGCAAGAGTTCGGCTACTCTATTAACCAAAGGAATGCATAAACACGGCTATCAACGTGTATTTATAGATTTTATTACTAGGATGCGTTGGTGGGGCCTCATTGACTCATGAAATGATGCATCGATGGGGCCTCGTCGACGCAATTGACTACGTTGACAAGGCCTCGTTGATACAGCCTTGTTATCGGAGCCTTGTTGTTGAAGCCTTGATATCGAGGCTATGACATCAAAGCCAAGATATTAGAGCCAACCAAAAAGTTGACTTTTTATTAGATAACCCAGCAATTTGATGACTCATCATACCCCCACGATTGAATAAAAACTCATCCTCAAGTTAACAGGATAGGATCGAGCTTTCTTTACAAAATTGGGAAGGTATGGAATTATTGACTAATGCTAACTATTGATTGACTGTGAGTGCCACATTACAAAATTTTATTTGAGTGGATGCATACAAAATGACAAAGTGACAAAAAGATTGGACAGGCTTTGAAAATTACAAAATTTGTCAAGGTCTTCAAGAATCCACTGAAGATGATTCTTCTTATTACCATTAGTGGTGGCAAACTTCCAACCTAGATTGTTATGTTGATGCTTCTCCGGTTACATGCAACATTCTTGAAGGATGGACTAAAATTTCTTCTAATCGTCCCATGGATCTAGTAAACATGTGATGCTTAAGCTACTATCTTTATGTGCTACAATTTATCCATGGGCATCTCCTCTGTTGTTCCTCTCTTGGCTTCAATTCCATGCTTGGCAAAAGACCTTCTTCCTTAGGCATTTCTTTTAGCATCACCTATGATGAGTGGCGAGGTACCCCTACACTCAACCATACAAATACAAGCGTTTCACGCACGATCCGGTCGAACTCCAAGGACCAAGTGCTTATGCGCCTTAATGGAACACTCAGGGTTAATCAATCATTGTCTTCCCAAACTTACTTGTATTGTCACAGTTGTATGGTTAAGTAAGCTTGAGGTACATGATTTTTATAGCTTTTGTATTTTTTGTCTTCTACTAATAAAAGAGAGGGAGAGAGAACTAAGTGGCTAACTTACATTAACTATTCATTAACTAGTTTCTAAATGTTCCTAACACTAGTATCCGTTTCCACTTGTCGTACACATCCTGAACCAGTGCAACGCTACTGGGATTACCAAACACTAATGATTACTGGGTTACCAAGCGCTACACGCATGCTCGAAGCGGTTGTATTAAGTGTATTTAACTAAGGGGGTTGAAGGTTCAGAGAAATATTAATTAACTAGGAAAGCATTAAACAATAATTAATTACTAATTAGCTTAATCTGTATGCTGCAAGGTTTATCATAAAGTTTATCTTTATTATCGTACACAAAATTGTGCTCAAGTACAAATTGCTCGAATAAAGATATGTTCACTCTATGACTCCTACTGTGGGCACATAGAAATAATTCTAACTCTAAAATGACAAAACTGCAAGAGTCTGGCTAAGGGTCTAAATCTAATGTATGGGAACCAAGGGCACCGCCTCTTATTTATAGAAGATGAGGCAGGATGCTATATCGCATACGTGATATCGCGTGGTGAATGTGATATCGCGTACGCGATATCGCGGTTCATCATACCCCCATGACTGAATGAAAACTCATCCTCAAGTTCCTTACAAAATATTGGGAAGGTATGGGATTATTGACTTGAATGACAACTAATGGTGAATGGGATGACATGTGAATGGATCAACATTACAATACATGGCAACATTAGTGTTCATGACTACAAAAGTGAACACTATACACAATTGACATCCAACCTTATTTGGCAATTAAGAGAGAAGAGAGAGAGAGAGAGAAAAGGAGAAGATGTGTTTCTACCGAGGCCAAGGTTGCACCTTCTGTTGTCCATCCATAGCCACGCTATCAATCTTGTTCCTTGCACAAACATTCCAGCACCAATCCATTCTGAGTGTTTCCTCCAAGTACAGTCCATTGTTGTATGATTGCCATCTGCACACACAACACAGTCACATATGAGCAAGGATAAGTAAATCACAATACAGTTGATACCTTGCCTCAATGTAAGGTCCATTGGCTAAGTTGTGATATGACCAATACAGATTCTAAAGGTATAACACTAGTGACTACCTAAGGTGTAGGGGTTAGGAAAAATCGAAAAAATTGGACCAGGGCCCCCATGACTAAGAGCGATCCTCCGATAGCGATAGAATTGAAAAAGATAAGGAATAAGAAAGATGGAGAAAAAGAAACAACGGCAATGCCGATAAAATGGATGTCAGAGATGGGAATGAGACAAAACAATGTTGATTGCGGAAATGTTTAAGGGAAAGAAGTTAACTGATGCACCAAATAGGAATGCCAGTGGGTCCTCCCCAAAGTAGGCTCATGCCCTTAATGCCCTAACAAACCCACATTCAAAGAGTTCGTAGGCTCTGCAAATGTCATTTGGAAGCAAGAGTTAAAGACTTAACCACAAGAATTCACCAAAGACAAAATAATGCATCAACCAAAATATAGACTACTGATACAACCGGCAATGAAGTGGAAAATGCAGAAAGAATGATGGGGAGAATAGAATGGAATGGAGCCCCAAGAACAAGGTGTTGTACAACCCCTTGTGTACTTATGGTTAATGTGACTGAGTAGATCTCATTCCAAATCTAGCCTCAAACAATCCACACCCAATGACTTCGCATTAATACACTTGGCCAATCCATCCACTTGAAGTAACAAGAATGCTTCGGCCAAAGAGTCACCACCATTCCAAGGAAAATGAGAAACGGAGAAGTAGGAAGCGAGAAATGGCCTTAGTTAGAGGGAACATGTCTATTTAGTTCCATAACCAGTGCGTGTAGCCTAGATGATTATTTTTTCTAAGGGGTGTGCTTTGAATTCTCACTTTTTTTTTCTTTTTTTTTTCTTTTTTTCTTTTTTTCTTTTTTTTCTTTTTTTTTTTTTGCTTGAGAACCACACCATGTAAAGACTTATTTTTATTGGCTCAGCTTCCCAATAATGGAGCAATGTCGAAATGGTAGGAAAACTCAAGAAGAAAACATCCAAGCACCCAAGAGAATAGGTAGCACAAACACATCAAATCCCTTTGAAGTCACACCCTTTTCAGTCCTTGAGTCCTTCCTTAGTTTGAGAAATGCCCAGTCACCAATTCGTTAATATTTTTATTATTAAAGAAGGGGACTATATAGTTTCAAGTCAAGAGAGACCATAGAAATTCATGGATGCATGGACGACATGGACTCCTTGCCTGTTATATCAAAAGAACCATACCTTAGTATCAACATTATAACTCAAAGGTAAAAACCAAATATTAGCAATCAATAGAATACAGCTCATACCACCATCATGAGCACTTATTAGGAGACAAATCTAACAAAACAAAAATAAAAATAAAAAACAAAACAAACAGTCACACAAAGAAATGAGAAAGTATAAACAATGGTGCAAAACAAAAATAAGAAAAATTAAAGAAATTTGTAAAATAAAAACTTAAAAAGGATCTGAGCGCCTCGAATGGTTAACAGAGGTGGCCATCTCCCCCATAACTAAGTTGGAAGGAGGAGATCTGAAATAGTGACCAAGGTCATCCCCTCTCAGAGGTATTATGTGCACTGGCTGTTCTAAATTCATGGAAGGGTCTGGTCTATTGCACATTGACTAACAATCTCTTATCAGGGCTCTCAGGTTTTTATATGATCATGGCCCCTGAAGGAAAGGTTGCATGAATAATGCAAGGTCCTTCCCACAGTGTTTGAAGTTTTGTGCATTGTGGCAGATGTGTGGGCTTCTAGTAGAGAACCTTATCTTCTAGTTGATACTTAACCTTTTGAATCTTCAAGTCATGACATTGCTTGTTATATGCCTTGTGCAACTCATTTGATGACAGGGCAGCTAATCGGGTTTCATCTAGCATGTTTAAAGTTGCCAACCTCTATTTCTATGCTAGATCAAGGTCGAGGTGGAGGTCACAAGTCATTGATAGTGTACAGAGCTCGGTTTGAATCGGAAGTGTTGGAAGCTTTCCGTACACTAACTCATAGGGAGAGTAGCCTATAGGGAGTTTCCAGGTGGAGTGGTATGCCCAAAGAGCATCATTCAGTTTAGTGCTCCAATCTCACCTATACTTGCTAATTATCCTAATCAATATTTTAGTGATCTCCCTGTTGGTGACCTTAGCTTGTCCATTAGCTTGGGGGTGATAAGGTGTAGTCAATTTATGTTCAACCCCTAAGCATCGCATTAACTTTCGAAAAGTTACACCTGTGAAGTGTGTTCCATTATCCAAAATAAGTGCACGTGGCACACCAAACCTATTTACAATTTTTTGTTGCACAAATTGTGCAACTGTAGATGATGTGCAGTCTTTAATAGCAGCTACTTTAGCCCATTTTGTTAAATAGTCTATGACAACTACAATGTAAGATTTTCCATTGGACATTGGTGTAATGGGCCCCATAAAGTCTATTCCCCAAATGGCGAAGGGTTCTAATGATTGAATCCATTATTGCGGACCCTCCATTTTAGCAGTCATTCCCCCATCACGTTGACAACGCTCACAAGATCGAAAAAATTAATGGACATCCCAAAATAATGTTGGCCAGTAATATCCTACAAGCAAGATCTTAATAGCTTTTCGTCTCCCCTCATAGTGACCCCCACAAGGGCCCTCATGAGCATCTTGGAGAACTCTCAATTGATCTACATCGGGCACACATCATCGAACCAAGCCATCAAGACACACTTTGAAAATTTTTCCATTGATCTCCATAAAGTACTTGGCTCTATGAAGAAACTATTATTTCTTCTTAAGGTCCAGCTCCTGTGGTGTTTTTTGAGTAAGGAGATAGATGAGAATGCTACTATACCAGTTCGTCTCCATGGGTAGTTGGTTATTCACTACACCGGTAAAGAGGGATTCATCAGGAAAATGATCAGGCATTACATATTCATCCTCTTTGTTGTCCCAGCACAACCGAGATAAATGATCTACAACTACGTTCTTGGTGCCTTTCTGATCGATCATCGTTAGATCAAACTCCTGTAGGATTACCAGCCATCATATAATATGAGGGCTAACCATTGGCTTGTTCATGAGGAACCAGATTACACTATGATCCGTGTGGATGAACACTTTGTAACCTAACACATAGTGCCTAAACTTATACAGTGCAAACACTACAACCATTAATTCTTTCTCTATAGTTGTGTAGTTAAGTTGTGCACCGACGATACTTCTACCTGCACAGTGGATGTACTAAGGCCATTTTTGATCATCTAACTTTGTAAGTACGGATTCTAAGGCATAATTGGATGCATCAGTCATGATGTGGAACGGTCTAGACTAGTTAGGAGCTTGTGGAATGGGAGTTTCTACTATCTTTTGTTTCAGGGTTTGGAATGTTCGTTCACATTCCCTGGTCCACTCAAAAGGTACATCCATCTTTGTTAGCTCTACCAACGGTTTGGCAATCTTAGAGGAGTTCTCAATGAATCTCCTATAGTAGCCAGTGTGTCCAAGGAATGACCAAATGTCTTTGATAGTTTCCGGTTGACGGGTGATTCCTTTGATGATCCTAATTTTATCTAGGTCTACCTCAATATCTGCATGTGAAACCTTATGCTCAAGTACTATGCCTTCTTGGACCATTAAATGGCTTTTCTACTAGTTGAGCCTTAGATTGGTTTCTATGCATCTTTGTAGCACTTGCTTTAATCGGTCCAAGGCTTAATCAAAACTTGTTCCATAGGTGGAGAAGTCATCCATGAAGACTTCCACTTTGTTCCCTATCTACTGTAGAAAGATGCTTAGAACTAGGCATTGAAACGTGGCAGGAGCATTACACAAGCCAAACGGCATTTGTTTATACGTAAATGTTCCCCAAGGATTGGTGAACGTTGTCTTGGCTTGATCTTTTGAGGCTATCTGTATTTGGTTGTATCCACTATAGCCATCCAGAAAATTGTAATAATGATGCCCTACTATGGTGTCTAAGACTTGGTCAATGAATGGCAACGGAAAGTGATCCTTAAATGTTGCCATGTTCAGTAGCCTAAAATCTATGCACATCCTCCATTTGCCTCCCTTTTTAGGCACGATTACCAAAGGGCTAACCCATTCGCTATCAGCAATGGGATATATGAACCCAACCTTAAGAAGCTTTTCTATTTATTCTTTTACTACTTGCTTCAATTTTTGGTTCAACAACCTTTGCAGTTGTTTTCGAGGTTTCATGGAGGGGTCAGTGTAAATCCTATGCTAGCATATCCTAGGATCTATTCTAGTTAATTCAGGATGTGACTAGGCAAAGGCTTTTGACCACTTGTTTATTACTTTCAGCAGTCTTCCTTTTTGTTTGGAAGAAAGTCTTACATTAATGATTACTGATTTTCCATTTTCAAGGATCATATATTCCAGACCGGTGGGCAATGGTTTTAATTCTAGGGGCTCTTGTTTGAATTTTTCAGGAATTTTCAACTTCCCCCAGTTAATGTTTTCAAGGTTAAGACTTGGAAGTTGGCAGCGGACTTGCTCTAGTGCGTCTATGCTTTCAATGTAAGCGCAAGTTATTTCCTCAGTTAGTTCCATGCACATGAGTGATTTTCTCTCTTGATCAACTATCAGCCACTGGGTGTCCTCTTATCGTGTGGCTACTGCATATAGGCACTTTTGTATGTTAATGTCTTGTGCACACCGGTTGCATGTAGGCAATGCTAAACTTTGCACAACCCATGATCTCTGCACGCAATTACACCATGTATCACTATATGCGATGCATTGAACCTTCTTCTTCTCAATCTTTCCAAAAGTGTTCTCCTTAGATATTTCCAAGGAAAGATCGTGGAGCCATGCCCTTCCCATTATGATTCGGAAGTCCACTTTACCATTATTCACTTATATTACTAGGAAATCAACTAGGTACAACCACCCACACATAGTGGTGATGATGTCCTCCACTAGTCCCAAGGGAACAGTGATGGACTAGTCGGCCAGCTCTAGGAAAATATTGCTCTTCTTCAATGGAGGCAGGTTCCAGGCTTTGTACATTTCTTGCGATATTAAGTTAACTCTAGAACCTGAATCTAGAAGAGCTTTGCATGGCTCATTCCCAGTGATTTGGAGATAAATTAGAGGGCTTCCAGGATTAGCGAATTTCCCAGGAAGGTTGTTACCCTTGATCCAGTTAGTAACGGCATGTGTTAAAATGATCATATGCGTTGAGCTCAGTGTTTGGTTTGAAGGGAGCTCTGAAGCTTTATTTGATGGGGAGGCGTTCAGAGGTTCAACCTCTTGTGGTTGTAAGGGCTTGGTTGAACTATTGATTCTGAAGAAAGGTTTCTTCTTCATACAGTTGTCAAAACCAACAGTGGGTTGATGATTTACAGCCCTTATGGCATTGCATTGTTGCGGTTGAGTAGGGAGTTCCCCTTGCATTGTTGGAGCGGGTGGTAATGGAGCTATTGGTGTAGGAGCTACGGATGGATTTGAAGGATGGTATATTTGTGGGTTATCTCTCCTAGGAGAGGGAGTTCTATAATACTCATGGGCTTGGTAGTGATGTTGTGATGTAACGTGACCAATAGAGTCACGTGGAGAGATTGGATGCTACACGTAGTAGCCATATGGATAAGGTTGCCGGTACAGGTATTGTTGCGTTAGTGGTGGCATCCCCCATGACTGTGGATATTGCCACTATTGATGTTTCTTAATGGGTTGTGGTGGAGTTCCACTTGGATAATATGTTGAAGGTTGGTGGAACTGCCTTAGGTTACCTTGGGGATAAGATAACCATCGGGGTGTTTGCCGTTTATTTAATCGTGGGTTGAGTGCATACACCCCAGACTCTTGTAGATGTGAGATCACTAGGTAACATCCCTTAGAATGGTCGTATTGGCATATCTCACATCCACTATCATTGTCCGTGTCTAAATCCAAAACCTCTTCTGTGATGGTCATTTTTCCCTTACCCTTGTTACGTGCATTTTCCACTTCTCTCTATTTCTTTTTGTCGCAATCACTACCTCACTCCCTAGACTCCTCTACAATTTTAACAATTTCAAACCTACTATCTAGGAAGTCCCACATTTGGTCTACCTTTGCCGATACTTCTAATGTTAACTTTTGGAGAGGCAAAGTTTCCCTTTTCACCATCTCTTCGAGTAGTGACTCTTCTTCCTCCTTACAAAATCTCACTCCCCTTTTTTAGAGGGAAGGATCTCGATTGTATTCTTCCGCACTTTCTCTCTTTCATAGCTCACCTTCATCTTTGGCAACTTACTCTAGCAATCTATGAATTTGATAAGACCTAAGCTTTGATAACCTTCCTTGGGCATACGTCCCAAAGGTTCTTCTTGTTTCATGCCTAAGTCCATCCATGAGATGGCATAGTTGATCCCACTGCGAATAACCATGGCCAGGGCAACAATGTAACAGTGCATAATAGTGGCCCATGGCAACATCCAAGGGTTCACAATTTCCTTACTTCCATCCTTGGATTTACTTCCACAGGTTAGACACTCGGGAGTACATTTGGTACTTATCATTAAACAGTTTTAACATTGTACTCCACCTTCGAATGGATTCCGATTCTAAGGACCGATACCAGCTTTCAGCCTCTTTCACTAGTATCCTTGAGAACAACTTCAATTTTTGCCATTCATTTTCTATGTTTTGCAAGGCACATGCATCATGGAATTCTTGTAAATGATTTTGAGGATCAGCGTTGTATCCCCCTTCAAATCATGGGATGTTATTCATGTCTAACCTCTTAATCCTACTATCCTTTTCGTGCCTTGTTGGAACTCTTACGGCCTCTGTTATATCTAGCATGCTTCTAGTTGCGAGTAGGAGTTCTTCGTGATCATCTCATTCATAGATTCTATGGTGTCTACGTGGTTCCCTACTCTCCCTTCTTCTATGCCTTGATTCTTTAGAGTGCTTTCGTCCTCATTCTAGATTGTCTCGTCGATGACTTTCACTTCGTTTTCCCTTATCCTCACAATTGGTTTCCCTATGACTGCATCTGGACACTGAAGGAGAGGGTGAAGATGACAATGAAGGTGAAGAAGAAGGAGAACCATCACCATGATGGTATTTTCTACCTTCTCTTTGGCGGTCTCAACCTCAATCATGATCATTATCAGAACTTCCACCCTTATCGTGTGTTTGTGTTCCTTCGTTGAACACTTCGTGTTTGTGGGTATCAAAACTAGGGTTGTGAATAGTGGAGTGGAGGTTCTGATACACCATCCCCTAACCAATGTTAGGAG
>MNCI01002796.1:59955-93346 GCA_015680685.1 Gnetum montanum | reverse complement strand
ATAATAATTAATTACTAATTAGCTTAATCTGTATGCTGCAAGGTTTATCATAAAGTTTGTCTTTATTGTCGTACACAAAATTGTGCTCAGGTACAAATTACTCAAATAAAGATCTATTCACTCTCTGACTCCTACTGTGGGCACATAGAAATAATTCTAACTCTAGAATGACAAAACTACAAGAGTTTAGCTAAGGGTCTAAATCTAATGTATGGGAACCAAGGCCACCGCCTCTTATTTATAGAAGATGAGGCAGGACGTGATATCGCATGGTGGATGTGATATTGCGTATGTGATATTGTAGTTCATCAACCTGTAGTCACCAAAGGATCAACATTAGTTTTGGTAAATTTTCCTTAATAATTAACCCTTTTGGATCCCTTAGTTTTCATTTAAGCACAAGGTGATGATAGCATACTATGCCCAAGACTATGAGGTAACTAAAATCATCTAGATATTTACATTATTTTGATCATTTACTATTACTTACCATGATGTTTGAAAATATGATGTTAGAAAAATTTTAAAATTTCAAAGTGGACATCCCTAGAAGTGAACATCCCTAGCTCCCATGACTA
Source organism: Gnetum montanum (assembly GCA_015680685.1). Taxonomy (NCBI): domain Eukaryota; kingdom Viridiplantae; phylum Streptophyta; class Gnetopsida; order Gnetales; family Gnetaceae; genus Gnetum; species Gnetum montanum. Next base: position 92,768 of record MNCI01002796.1, on the reverse strand, counting down.
ATAAGCGTAACTTCTGAAGCACACAAGTTTTCGAATAATTAAAACCAAAGGTCTAATTCAAAAGATGGCCAAGAAATATTGAACTTGAAGGATATTTTAACAGAAAAGTAGGAAAAAGTAAAAAAGTAATTGAAAGTGATGAGAAGTAGTCCCAAAATTATGCATAAATTTAGAGAAACTATCATGGATTTTTTAGAAGATGTGAAGGTTAGTTTAAAGCCATGATTAACAAAATTTATGCAAGTGGTTCCTCCCCAAAGCAGGCTCCTACCATAATGCCCTTGCATAACCACTACTATAGATGTCCACAAGCACCCAAGAAGTTAAATGTAGATCATGCCTTTGTTCCAAACAACACACAACTGATGTGGTTGGGATGTTGCACTCTACTATACAAAACCAAAAGGCTCATAACTGCATGCAACAGTGAGGTGAATAATGGGATGAGGAGGGATTGTAGAGATAGGGATGCAAGGTACTTGACCATGTCCATAATAAGTTATTGTGATAAATGTGATTAAAATGATCAACATACCTATCCGTCCAAGTTTAGACCAAGTCCATACCATAAACAGTAACCTCACATTGATGTGTTCCCTCTTGTCTACCACCATGAGTCCACAACCACCTCAAAGAACAATCATCACTCCAAAAAGAGAAGAAAAGAGAATAACGAAGGGCCTTAGTTAGAGGGGTGCCTTCAGGCATGGGTAACATGTCTTTCTAGCCCCTTATTGTGTCTAAGGGGTGTGCTTTGAATTCCCATTATTGTTTTTCTTTCTTTCTTTTTGTATTTTGTATTATTTTTATTTTTATTTTTATTGAAATGGGAATCACACCATGCAAAAACAAAGCTTTCTTTTTATTGGTCAATGGAGGAGTGATGATACATTCCAAGAGGATTCATAAACCACATGAAGGAAGACAAGATGAAAACCTAACAAATCCCCTTGAGGTCACACCCTTACCATTTCCACTTGGTCATTCCCTCTTTCTTCAAGGTACAATGATCATTGATTAATTTTAGTTTCATGCAAGGAGAACCAAATTATTTCCATGAAAAAGACATTTTATTCAGAGAACTGGAGGGATGGATAAGGTGGTCTCTTTTCTTTACACAATTACTTACCTAACCATCTTGATAACATGGCACAAAAACCCAACACATAGCATTGACTTTTGCATCATGACTTGGCAATATTATTAACAGAAATATATAAGACATTTATAAAACATAAAGGAAATGACTCAAGAAAAGAAAAATATTAAGAATCAAAAAATTTTGGAAGAAATAAGAAAATGATAAAAATTGTAAAAATAAAAAGGTGAAAAACACATATTAGTTCTTGAACCAGGATAGAGTATCTCCCCCACGACTAATGTTATGGCTACACATTCAGGAGATGGATTTCACAATTCCCTAGTTATACACCATCGATTTTCCATCTATCACTATTACTGATCTAATTAATCATGTGGTAGCACATCTAACATTGGTGATAGTCTCGTTTGGATCATTCAGAGAGGTATCTTCATCTGGACTTGAAGCTATTTTCGTTTTTGGGGATCTAGATGTATTTGTTTCTTCTCCTTAATTTTCTATTTTAATTCTTAGGTCTTCATGTTTAATATCCTTTTTCAGTGTATAATTAGAGTGTAAGATACCTATGTCTAAGTCCTCTATTTGGTCCATTTTCTTAAGCTTAGAACTAATAAGCGAATTAGTTGACTTCCTGCATCTTTGAAACAAATTTATATTCTCATTTTCAAGCCACTAGGTGTCTTCTAGTTTAGTGGCTACTATGTAGGTTGGTTTTTGCTAACACACTTGTTCCTTAGCTTTGTTGTGGGTTGTATTAATATTTTGAATTTTTGGCCTGCAACTACACCCTTTACTATTCGTAGTGATGCATGAATTATTTTGTCTCTTCACAACGCTAGATTCATCGCTTTTGTTAGGTGTTGGAGTAATGATAGATGTTGGCCCTTGCATAGGATTGGAGGACATTAGTTGTAAAAGGAAGGGTGTTGAACTTGATTGACATTGTGCTAGCTTCAATGAGTTAGTAGGTCCACAAGTGTTGTGCTTATGCGTGGGAATTGTCCTAAAGAAAGGACGTTTTCGAGATTTTGGTGTAGATCTACTGGCATTATCATTTTTGTGTATGTTCATAGTACAAGTGGCATTCTCTCATTGATGTCATGGTGTTGAACCTTCTTATGTTGTTGGTGGTGACATATGGTGAAGGGAAGTATGAGAAAATTGAGAATATGATGAAGGATGAGAGGTGTGAGGTGGTGATCTTTTAGAAGATGTCACTGGTCAATGATATTCAGGAAAGTGGTAGTAGTGATTTGAAGTAGATAAAGTAGAACCAATCAGGAAAACAGATTGTTGAACATATATCCATACAGATTCAGTTGGTAGTAAGGGTAGTGTTGGTTTGATGATGGCCTCTCCCATGACTGTGGGTTTTTCCAGTACATTGGATGATAGTGTTGAGACTGGTAGGAAGTCCCACTAGGATGGTACGGTTGGTTGTTGGACTATCTATAATTACCTTGTGAGAAAGGTAATTTTCTAGGCATTTGCTTTTGTACAAACTTGGGATTTAATGTAAAATCCCAATACTCATGCATATGTAACATGATTGGGCAATAGCCCTTTGGATGGTCATATAGGCAGATGTCACATCCATCATCTTCTTCTATGGTTGAATCTATAGCCTCTTCTTCTACAACCATTTTGCATGTTTGCTTATAAGTGTTTCTAGCTATTTCTTGGTTCTTCTTCCTTTGTTTATTATGATCACCTAATTCATTTTGTGTTACCTTCTCCTCTATAGTTTCTATGAAAATTGTAGCTTTTTCATTTATCCACTCTAATATCCTATCTAGCTTGTAAGTGATGTTGTGGATCAGAATCATAGCTTCCCATAAGTTTGGGGATGTTATTCATATTAAGCCTTTTTATGCGACTTTCCCTGTGATGCTTGTGGGGGATCTTAACTGCCTCTATGATCTACATCAAGTTATTAGTAGCCAACAAGGGTTCATCATCATTGGACATGGCATGGTGAAAATTGCTATTTCTATTTACCTGATTATGGCAGTTTTTTCTATGTTCATTTTGATGTCTTTGATTTTGCCCTTGGGCTCGATTTCTATTGTTATTTTGACCCCATAGTGGAGCTTGATCTCTATACCTACGTTTATCTTCATCAAAACTAGATGTTGAAGAGGAAGAGGAATATGAGGAACTAGGAGGATTACCATGGCTTCAATGGTGTTCCCCATAGTCCCTTAATTTATCTTTTTTAGGTTTTGAGAAGGTCCTAGGCCTTGAGGCCTCCCCTTATCTAAGCCTTACTTCATCTCCTCTAGGGTTGTCTACCTTAGGTGAATGTAGTCCTTGAGTGTAGTTAGGATGGTCATGAACATATGAGATCCTTGCATGAGGCTGGTCACTCCGATTTTCTTCAACATATATCTTGTTAGTTCTCCAATGAATGTTCTCTTCATATGATGCATTATCGCTTCCTTGTGAAAGATACATTTTTGTTAGTTAATGATGTGTGTGACTTAATATTTTCTAAGAGATAAATTGTTAATGCTTTTGCAATGATTGTGTATGATATAACTATTCTAGATAACTAGCACCATCCTTGGCAACGACACCAGTGATGAGCGGCCAGGTACCCCCTATGCCCAACCATATGAATCACAGGCGTTCAAGCATGATTTGGTCAAATTCCATGGATGGGAATAGTTGTGGCATCTAGATTGTTATGCCTTAATCGCAGTTCATTGTCTTCCCACTTAGAATAGTGGTAGCTTTGTCACATATGGTTTAGTCTAGAGTGAGGCATATGATAATTGATGTTATTTTAGTCTTATGCTTTTCCTAACGATAATAAAGAAATCAATTGTTTAGACTAATTAACAATGGAGAGTAAAGTCTAAACTAGCCTATGGGTGATGAGTGTCTATTTCCAACTTGCCGTACACATCTTGAACCAATGTATCCACTACTGGGATTACCAAGCACTATGCTATTGGGCGAACCAAGCAATAATGCTACTAGGATTACCAAGCGAATACATGTTTACGCTTGAAACTAGTCATGCTTATTCCGCTAATTCATTAACATGCATGGAAAAAGAAATATTAACTAAGTACATGAAATATAAATTGCATTAAAAATAAATTTAATCTAAGTCCAAGTGTTGCAATGAATAAGAATCAATCTCGATCTTATTGTTGTTTATGGAATGTGTCTAGGTATATTGCCACTCGAATAAGACATCATACAACTGACTTAGATCCACACTGTGGGCACTCACTAATTATTCTCTAAGATTACAAAATAAAATTGCAAGGGTTCAGCAACTCTATTAACCAAATGACTACATAAACACAGCTATGAGCACGTATTTATATATTTTGTTGCTAGGATGCATTGACAAGGCCTCATTGATGCATGAAATGATGCATCGACGGGGCCTCGTCGATGCAATTGATCACATTAACGGGGCCTCATCGACTCGGCCTTGTTATCAGAGCCTTGTTGTTGAAGCCATCTTGTCAGAGCCTTGTTGTTGGAGCCTTGATATCAAAGCCTTGTTGTTGGGCCTTGATATGGGAGCTATGACATTGGAGCTAAGATATCGGAGCCAACCAAAAAGTTGACTTTTTATCAGATAACCTAGCCAATTGATGACTCATCAGTACCTAATCTATAATCTAGAGAAGACTGAGATACTAACTTAAATGTACATAAACTAAATCTTCAACCTTTGTCATACCAAGTCTATTATGTTTTATGGAGTAAATAAAGGCACATTCATTCCAATTTCTCTCACATGCAGATGCACTAGAGACCTATGCCATAAATTTTTTTTTGAATTAATACTTTTAATACATAAAAAATGTCCAATATTTAATCATAATAAATCAAACATGAAAGTTTTCAAGTATTTAAAAAGAACTTCATTGAGATAAAATACGAATTATTGTCTCTTTTAATAATGGAGTTTGAGCTCTATATTGATTTCAAAATATAAAAGCATCTAATGTTTCACAATCATATGCATAATCATGATGTGAAAATTCCTCTTGTAATTTAATATAAATGTCATATTCATTTTTTATCTTTGCATGATCTTATATAGTTACAAAATAATGATTAATGTGAATTTTCTAGCCTTCATTAAGTTCTTCATCTTGCCATAGTTTTTTATGAAACCATTTTGGATTCAGAAGAAATCCAACTAAATGAAGAGGGGAATGAAGCATTCTCCATCTCTTTTCATCACATTCCCATACTAACTCCGTAGTGTGTTGATCAAATGAAAAAGAATCATCATATAAAACCTGCTGCAAATTTTCTCTCATTTGATTCATTTCTTCAAATATTTCACCCATAAATGCAATATTACTATTGGTAAGTTTCAAAACCTCATAGATGGTACTAAAAATTTTAAGAGCTACTTCAATTTATTTTCAAAATAAGTTTTCCTTCCTGCAAGAATAATATCAACAATCTCTTCATACATGTTCAAATTAATATTAGAAGAAATTTTTCACCTTTCACATTCAACTGAAATTACCATTTCTCTAAGGGATTGTTTAACTTTAAAAAGACATTCAATCATTATAAATTGTAAAGCAAACTTAGTTTCTACACATTTCAATAACTGTAGGGAGGAATATTTTGTATAAATATCTTGAGATAATGAATGGTTCACAATAAATTGTTGAATTTTTTTTATTTTTTTATTTTATTTTATTTTTTGCATTAGTTATAATTTATGATATCCATTCAACACCTATAATAATGTCCTTAAGTAATAACTTCAAGAAATGTATTACAAGTCCAAAATATACTTTATTTTCTATCATTTCTCCTATCAACACATTATTTGAAGCACTATTTGTGATAATTTGCACAATGTTATCTCTACCCACAAGGCTTCTAGTTTCACAAAACAATTCCATTAAATATGCAACATTTTAAACATTTCCTGAGGTTTCATGTGATTTTATAAATATAATACCTTTTGAAGATGATGCAAGAATATTAATAAGTGGTTTATTACTAATATTTATCCATTCATTTGATAAAGTAAACATAATTGTTGTAGACCAACAATCCTTTATGTATCTTAAATTTGCTTCCACTCAAGCTTTTTCTTCACTTAACAAAGTTGTTTTAATCTTTTCAAAACTACGTGGAATAGAACCTTTTATAGTAGAATTTATTTGTATAGCTTATTTCCAATAAGGAGATCAAACAATTTTAAAAGACATGCCACAAGCATAACAAAGTCTTCCTATAGGTGCATTCACATTTTTTCTGTTTGAAGCATCAAACAATTCCTCTATACTAGTGTTTGACATTGAAAGACTAGCATTTGTATGCATACTTCTAATTTTGTTTACAATAATCTTTTCAAAATGTTTGAACTATCTTATAAGGTCTTCTCTTTTAGATTTTAGCATTCTTTTACATACCACAATTTGCTCTTTCTTTCCAATTCCAAGTAAGTGATACCTAACTCATGCTATAGAACTACTTCTATTTATGTTGTAATAAGGACAAATCCATGATTTGCTGCCTGAGTTACTATATTTACCTTTGGAATAATTTCCTTTAATAGTAACTATGCTCCATAGCTTTTTTGAAAATCTCTCTTTAATGAATGATATTGTGATATCCACATTTTTCTACACATTCATAATGCTAAAACTAAAAATTAAAATTTCATACCATGTAAGATATAAAAGAGTATTATCAATAATAAGTTTAAATAAATTATTAAAATACATAAACTATACTTAGAAAATTTGAAAAAGATTTTAGTTTTCATGCATTCAAAAAATGCTTACTATGTCTTCTTTGCTTGAGAGAAAGGTCATTATCAAAAGCTTGATGATCCTTGAATGTTTCTTACCCTTATTTTTATAGTTAGTGATGCAAAAAGTGTTGGCACAAAGATATGGACTTGCTGAGAAAATGTTCTGTTATGGGTTTTAAACCCACCAAAACTATTAAGTGTTGAATATGATGTTATCATGTCCCAAAAGTTGTTATGGAAAAAGGTTAATAACTTGGAGAGATCAGAGCTTCTATGCAATGGACTCTACCAAAATTCCATTGAAATGGTTAAAAGATAAATTCACTCTGTGCACAACCAAAAATTTTGGAATGATTGGGCTTATTTCATCAGAAAATTGGTTGTTGGAAAGATCAATCTTTTGTGCCATATGCATGCCTTCAATTCTGTAAATGTATCCATCCATTCAAATTGTTTCTTAATAGGACAAAATCCCCATGTGTTTGAGATTGGCAACTTTCTTCAGAATGGATTCTATAAACATGTTATTAGAAAGATGAAAGATCTAATGTCACAGCCCAAGAATTTACAAGATTTAGTTATTTAATGCATATGATTAATTTTTTAATGTTGTCAAATGTGTTTCAATGAATTAGCTCTAATATTCTTGGTTCAATCATAGAATTGCATTACTATCATTACTATTATTATTATTGTTATTGTTGTTACTAATTTCCAACATAAGTGAATATGCAATTTGCTTGCTAAGATATTTTGTTAAAATTTTATCTCTTTTATTTTACTACTGCTAAAGCTTAGTGATAGATCTACTTTATATTTTATGATTAAATGTTAAATATCCAATTACCCCAAGAAGGTTTTCTTTTGTTAGTTATCGTGCATTTACTAATATTTAGCTATGCATATTTACCTCTTTACGCATGTTTATGCTTTATTATGCACATCTAGTTATGCATTTCTTTTTTTATTATTATTATGTATATGTGCTTATATAATACTTTGTTCATGGAGCAATTATGAACCTTGATCCTACCCAGACCATATCACTTATTACCTTTTGTCATTAAACTAGGATTTGGAGTTCATTTTTAATAATAATTAAATATTGTATAAATCATCTTTATTAAGGAAGTACCTTAGGATGATATCCTATCTAGAATCTAACTTTACCAATGTCTTCAAGACATATTAGCCAGTTTCATCAAGTGTTGTTTATGTTGCTCTGGTTATGAAATTAATTAAATCTCTAAATAGAAACAACAAAGAAAATTTACATGTAAAACCTTAAAGTGAGGAAAATGCCATTAAACCATTGCAGAGTTCCTTTTTTATTTAGAGAAAATAACCCATGGACATAAGCTATCCTTGATAGCTCTTATAGCTTGTTGCTATCACCACACTTTTAAGTCATTCTTCTTGCACTTTATTTAAGCCCTTCCTCTCACACTTTGTTGTTGTGCCTAACACACCTTCCCATCCTTAATTTATAGGATAAAACTAAAGTTTTTTTCTATTACAATCATTAGATGATTTTAGAAACTACTAATTATATTTAAAGAAGCGATTACAAAGCTAAATGTTATGAAATACATAACTTACATTAATAAAAACAACGGAAGAGTTTTCTTAACACAATAAATTCGATATTTAGCATTCTCAAATGGAAATCTTGCATCGACGTAAGCGATGACTCTAGAAACACACTGCAAAACCTCATAGAAATCATCTAGTTCAAACATGTCAGTTTCAAATACCCAACTCAACCTAAAGTCCAAATATTTGTGAACCTACCTATAGGAATGACTAGGTAAACTCTTTGCGATTTTCACAATGAAGCTTAGCAGAGTAACTAGTACAGGAAATTTTGCTTTAGATTTATGTGGGTATCCTCTTGAAAATCACCCATTATGTGAGAGCTTCAGTGAAATGCACATGAGGGCCAATCATATACGCATGTATAATTTGATATTACAACACTATGATTCATAAAAGAGCATACATTACAAATCTGAAGATACAATGGAGAAGTTAGTCAACCCTTTTCCCCATCCAAATGCCACCATTGAATAGGCATGATCCTTTAAATTTGCTAAGCACATGCTTTTAGTTGGCTTTACCCCTTTATTAAGTGCATACAAACTTGAACTCCAAAGAAGCTAGTAAGCTGTAAACTTTTTAGATAAAATTTCAATCAAATCTCTTAGTTTAATTAGAAAGCTTCATTTGAGTTTACATAGACTCAGGATAGATAATGTGAGATGGATTGATTTGAAGAATACACATGCAAAGGCTTTGTGGGTCAACAACTCTCTAAGGATAAGGACCATCTCTTTTTTATTTTTCTCTTAGCTAACCATTTGTGCCACTTTGTTGAATCAATTTTTAGTTTCCATGAGATGAATGTACTTTTAATCCAATCGATCATTTCTAGTCTACAAACATAATAACATCTTTAGTATTAGATAAAATCTATAACACTATCTTGGTCATAACCTTACCAAGTGAAGTAGACAATGAAGGTCAAAGCTCTATCAAGTTGAAGTAAGCTCTTCTATATGAAATAAGGAATGGGGGTGTTGGAACCCTAAATAAGTGAAACATATGTATACTCCAAGATTTATAGAAGTTTATAACTTAGTGATACCTAGTAGAATAGAACCCATGACCTAGGATTATATGAAATAAGGAATGACTCTAAAGCATAGTCTAAGTTCTGATAAGTATAACAATGAGGTGTTAGCCTAGTAGTGAGACTCTTGATTTGAAAGTTTCAAGTCATGTGTAAGATTTTGGTGGTCAATGTTGAGTTATCAAACCCCCAACAAATAAATATATTAAAAATAACAATTCAAATTATGAAAGCAAAGAGGCAAAATAGAAACTCCAAAACAAGAAAAAGAAAAGGCCTAATAGTCTTAGGAATGCTTTTTTAGGTTTTCATTCTTACAACCAATCTTGAAAAACCTCCCCTTTAGGGTAGGAAAAAGATCTAACCTTGCCCTCATTCAAAAGTACCAAAATGGATTTTTACTTCCTACTAAAGATTTCTTATTAATAAAAAAGAAAAATTAAAGAGAGAAACATTTCGAAATTTAGGTGAAGCATTAGTTGTTAAATGATGTCACTTTGAACTAACAATGGAAAAAAATTAGCTACAGAATCTTTGTAAGAAACCACATTACATCAAGTTCTAATTGGACTATATATCTTAGGGTGTACCTATAATACAATTATTTCGAGGTTACAACCACAACCCAACTATGTAACTTGATTTTGATCTAGAAAAGATTCTAAGTTATAGGGTTTGATTCCAGTAGGCAATGCTAAGTTATAAGTTTCTTCTTAAGGTTTATGAAAGTTGGGTTGGCCATATGTCCATAGGTACATATATAGTCATTTAGTTTTGGTTTTTTAAAAAAATTAATATTATTATTCATTTTTTGGGGGTTCAAAATCCCACCACCCCTAATCTAGTTTTGGTTTTGACAACCCTCTTTAGAAAAGATTTAATCAAATATGAAGAAACAACTTATACTTGATAAAAGTTCATAGGGAATTTAGTAATTTGAAATATCCAATGGCTAGTGGCTTTTGGCCATAAAGCACATACAACATGTGACTCATCTCTTATATATACCTAACCCAAAACTCAAGGAAGCAAGTTTTAGATTTCAATTATAGTCAAATTCTTGTAGTTTTATTTTGTAATCCATATTCAACTAGCAAGTACTTGTAGAGTGTTATGTAATTGACAATATTATTTAGATGGTTATGTATAGATGTAATCATTTGCAGAAATTAGATTAAAATTATGTCTATACATTGCAACACTTTAACTTTATACTTTTTCATTTGTATTTTTTGCATAGATTTAGAATTTCATAATCACAATTACTTCATAATGTTTACATTTACAATTATTGTTAGTATTTCAAATTACGTATGTCAATATTTTGAGAGATATAACACTTAACTTGTTATCTTATCACATCTAATAGCTACAGTGTATTCCAACAAGTATAACAAAAGTTTAACAAAACGGATGCTCAATGCACTTATGATTTTATTTACCTTCCAATTTTATGGATGGAATAGTACAATTTCTATTAACTATAATGTAGAAATTGTCTAGTCCCTCTAAAGTCATTAAGTCATGTTTTATGTTTCCTTGTTTAAGTTATCAAGGTTTTATCATAGGAGTTATGTTTTAAAGTTGTTTTATGTAATAAAGTCTTTGTTTAGTTCTACATTTAAAAAAGGAAACCAAAGTTCACATACTTATGCAACTTTTGGCAAAGTTTTCTCTCTACAAATTAAAACTAGAGTTCAAGGCTCTCACTTAGACTCTTGATGAAAGCTTTGTAGAGTATGTAACAATGAGGTGTTAGCCTAGTGGTAAGACTCTTAGTTTAAAAGCCCAAAGCATGGTTTGATTCTAGTAGGTTGATAAAGTCAATTTTTATTTAGCTACAATATCATATATCTGATATCGTAGATCTAATATCGTAGCATGAGCTACGTCATTACATATGCAGTATCATAGGATGCATGCCAACCTATAAATACAGCACTTAGGTGCACAAATCCATAATAAGTTTCATTCCATAGTAACAAAACTCTTTCAGCTTGTCTTCATGAATTTAGTCTTAAGTACTTAGAAGTGTGAATGCTTGTATTGTAGTATGACTTGGTGAACAGAGTCTTTATTCAAGCATCTTGTACTTGGGTGCAAGTGTGATCAGCAATAAAGATCAATATATTTCATACTATTGCAGCATTCTCCTAGTTTCATGTTTTACTTAGTATAATTTTTAGTGTTTTTCTTAATTAATATTTTAATATTTCAAGAACTTTCTATTACTATTGTTGATGAGTGGTGAGGTACCCCTATGCCCAACCATACGAATCACAAGCATTCATGCACGATTTGGTTGAATTCCATGGATGGAACTAGTTGTTTCATCTATATTGTTATGCTCTAATTGTAGTTCACTGTCTTCCCACTTGGACTAGTGGTAGCTCTGTCATGTATGATTTAGTCCCAAGAGGTGTATGATGTTTTCTAATTCTACTTTACTCCTAATGACGATAAAGAGGTAAATTGATTAAGCTAATGAACAATGGAAAATAAGATCTAAATTAGCCTATGTACAATGAGTATCTGCTCTTAATCATCTGTATACATCTTGGGCTTTGTGAGACTACTTCTAGGATTGCCAAGTGTATGTCACTAGGTGTGCCAAACGATACACTTCTGGATTACCAAGTATCTACACTTAAACGCTGGTGATTAAGGCGTACACATTCTGCTTAATGACAAAAATAGTAAATAAAAATAAATGAAAACATTTAACTAAAGAAAACAATAAATAATTAACAATTAGAAGCAAGAATAATCTAAGTGGATGCTGCAATGATGCAAGTAATCTACATCTTTATTACTAGTCATGTAACATGTCCAAGTATGTCACACTCAAACAAAGGTGTTGTATGATTACAAACATCACACTACAAGCATGCATTAGGAATAACAAGACTCTAAGAAAGACTATCAAAAACTAAAAACTAAAACTATCTTCCCTACATCATGTGCCATTCGTGCACCCAAGTGTTGTATTTATAGGCTAACCCAAAGGGGATGACATCAGATATTTGACATCACTTTCTAGCTCCAACATTGAGCATCTAACATCAAAGCTACAATTTTAGGTACCCAATGTCAAGGCCTAACAAATTGATGACTCATCATAGCCCCATGACTAAATGAAAACTTGTCCTTGAGTTAAATAAAATTAGGAACAAGTTCTTTACAAAATATTGAGAAGGTATTGGGTTATTGACTAACATAAACAATAAACAAAACAATTGACTCTTGCATGCCATAATGATATAATACAAAAAATGGGACACATTATTACAAAACAAAAACTAGGAAGCTCATCTAGTGCCTAGAGGTAGTGGCTCCTCCATTGGTTGCTTCCCTTTATCATTAAGCTTTTGAAATTTGTAATGATTCAACAATGCCTGCAGCTTCTCCTCTTCCATCCTTGGGTCTTGTACTATCCAAGCTACTAAGCCAATGTGTGCTCATATTGGTATGTCCCAAGGACATGGCAATTGCTAAAACATCTAATTAGCCTTTACATACCAAGCCACAAACTACCATCATTCCTCCTTAAAGGCCCTATATTTATCTCTGAGTTCATGATAATCTGTTAATCTTTTAGCTAGGTTTGAGGCTACGTCCTTCTATCCCTAGTAGCTGGCTTTAACCACCTCCAATTATAAGTTTTTCACATATAGCTTCTATAAAGTGTCCTTCCGAGTTGCAAACTCTTTTTCATACAATGCATAGGTGGTCACCACCTGCTTTTCCAGCTTGTTCCAAGGTCAACCCATTGTTAACATGGTAAGGTTAGCATATCTGAGGTTAGCCAACACCATGTATTCTTTTAAATCTTCTATCTATAGGTCTTTATTCTTGACTTTCGCTTGGTAGACCAAGGCATAGCTATCCAGGATTGGTTGCCACTCAAGATTTTTTGCTAACAAGGAACTAATGTGGGCTTTGACCATCTAGATCTCTTTTTCATTTATCTACTTGTACATGCCTACTTGGTTGCAGAAGTTCTCCTTCAATTTTTCGTGTTTCTTGGCCTCATTCTACCATGCACTAATTTCAATTACTAATTTCTGATGAATAGCACAAACCTCCTCCATTGAGAGGATTTGATTTTTCCTAGCCAATCTACTAATGTCCTAGTTGACCCTCACCAGTTGTTCTCTCAACTAGTGGATACTTTCTTCTAAGATATTCTTTTGCTTCTCAACTGTGGTTAACCTTGAATTCTCTGTGGTGAGCTACTTATTTTCTTCTTATGCAACAGTTAATGCCTTTTTGTACATGTAAGTTTGCACATCAGTAGCAAAGGCATTTTAAACTGCCTTCTCTTTTTCTTGTTCTACCATTGCTCTCTCTTTAGTTAGCTTGGTCAACTACTCCATCTTGAATTGGTCTAGCTAGTCAAGTGTAACAAACTAGGCAAGATCCCATCGTTCGACTCTCAGGGTAGCCAACTCTTGTTGTAGTCATTACACTTCTGCTTCTACATGCTCTGCTAACTTTAGCCATGACCAACATTCCTTTTGTGGTGATGAGGTTTGACTGTGCTGCAATGACATTACTAGGAATGTCAAACATGGTAGTCATCACTTGCCCCATCTACAACAATCAATCCAAAACATCCTCATGCACTGTAGGAGTCACTAAAGTCCTAGCTAGCATCTACGCATCTCTGGTTTCCATTAGATCTATTAGGGGCACAATAGGCACGTTGAATGCTTTCTTAATATGGTTTGTGATTACTTCTACTGTGCCTACCACATGCTCATGTTGTAGTACCACAACTATGGCACATTCTCCAGTTTCAAGCATTACCTGGAAGGATGCAGCATTCCTAGAGATTTTCCATGATCATTGGGATCCTCCTCCTCCTAATTGTAGCGAGATCTCCCCCCATGTTGGATCAGTTAAAACTATGGGTCGTACGGCATCATCCATCACTCTAAAGAGATTGGACTCATCCCTACATTCCCAGCTAATAGCTTCAGCAATCTTCTGCAAATGGATCATGGAGGGCCTATAGTCTTGCAACAGCGGCTATGATGGAGCTTATGTTTGTGGGCACTATTCAAGCTCTCATTGTGTTTCTGCTTCTGGCACTACTACCTTCTCTGCTTCTTGTACTTCACTGAGATCTTTTCTTGGTGCTTTAGATTTGAGAAGTTCAGTGAAGGAGGTGTTTAGAGCCTTCTTAGGGATATCATTTGTATATCCCAGGATCCCAGCATGCTTGCACAGCCTTTTGATTAGGCAAGGGAATGGAAGTGTTGGTCTCCCTACCTTCTTTTCTTCAAACTGCCATTGGATTTTAGTGAAGTAAAACTGGGAAAGATTGACTACAAATTTACCCATTAAAATGGCACTTCCCCTAGCTGCATATGTTAATATTTGATTGAGCTCTTTGGTGGAAAACAAGTGGTAAGTCCCAATCTTGAAATACAACCTCTCTTCCAAAGTGAGTTCATTATACGTTTTTTCTTCCTTACCATATGCCTATTTCAACCATAGTTTTTTGGTCTCGAGGTCAGATCTAGTTGATAGATGGGCTACCTTAGCCCCTTCATTTGGAAAATTGAGAGCTCCAGCAATTTCTTTTACTGACAAGGAGACGTTTACTCCATAAATTTTGATAGTGGTGCCCTCATCTTTGTTGTGCCAGAACTGATGAGTTTCACTAAGGTACCACTCACCACTATCCAAAATATGGACCATAATGAAGATACCTTAAGTTGTGTCCAAACCACTTCTAAAGCAAACTCCATGAATGGGTCAAAATTCATTTCCACAATGACCAAGGTCAACGTGGACTTTTCTAGAATGGCAGCAAGGCAATTAGGAGGCAACATTAGATGTTGTCCCTACATGGGAGCCTGTGGTTCTAGAGCCTCCCCTTGGACCAACTATCCAGTAGCAAGAGCCTCTTAGTGAATGCTAAAAGATTGGGCTTCCTGCTTCGCATGTTCCACATGTTTGCCTTGCTGGCCTCAACCACATCATGGACACTTAACTACTCTTTATGAAGGTTCACCCTATGCACCTCTTTTTGGGGCCATCTACAATCAAGTAAAGATCAAGTGTTACTAAGGTTGTATTCTTTATCATTAATCAGTTTATACCTTACTCGTTACCTTAGTTCATTAAGTTCTTAATGCATATGACCATAGAGTTAGAAAAATTTTCAAGAAAAATCCCCAAAAAGTGTCTATCGTCTCTTACAACCCTTCGCAATTGGTTCCTTTTTCCTTATGTGTGAGTTATAATGATGGTTATGGTTCCTTAGGTGGAAAAATTTAGGTTTCTAGCATTAATACAATTGATTTTTCATGATAACGCTTAAATTTTTTAACACTCTTACCCTTATAATAACCTCCAGGTGATAGCAAATTTTTGTCAATTGGAACTAATTTTCCACCCAAGCATCCCTCCACAACTAACTTGAACACTCTAGGTTTAGGTAGGTTCAAAAAACATAGAAATCAGAGCAATAAAGAGCTAAATATCGCAAGTGGAAAATGAGTGCGTAGAGCTCTAAATCACAACAAAAAATTTGAACAACTCGCCTAGTAACAAATGATGAAAATGAAGTTTGAGAATCGCAGGAATCATGTATATATGATTTATATGACCCGATGTCGAGTATGTGACATCATGTTGGACCCAACGTTAGGTAGGTGACGTCGAGGTCCATGAATTTTCACTGAATGGGGTAGCTAAGCATGGAAACTAAAGCTATGTGATTGGTTGGAAGGTTTGAACTTAGGTACATCAATCTAGGGTAAGCACAAAATCAGTTTGAGGTAATGAAAGTGTGATAAGGTGAAGTCATCGACGTGAAAAGCACTAGAATGATCAAGAAAAAGGGTGTTAAATTGTTGTTATGGGACAAATCAAGTGATATGAGAAGGGAAACAACAAAATATAACAATTGAGCACTTGGAAGGTTAAGAATGATGTGGTTGTGTCAAACAAGTACAAGTCACAAAAAAAAGTTACACAAGTGGGTCGTCCCCAAAGCAAGCTCTAACCTATGATGCCTTTGTGTAACCACACCTAAAAATGTACATAGACACTAAAGGGGTTGAATGCAATGCATACCTATGAAACAAGACACACATGTTAAAACCACCAATCTAAGATAATAACTTTATGTTACACAAAACCACAAGTTATGATCACCCGAACAACAAGGTAAGATGGATTGTAGAAAGGATTGCAAAAATTGGGACATGAGGTCTTACCATGGGCACAATGAAACCTTATGTGTTATTAATGGTTAAATGATCATGAGTCCTTCTTTCCAAGATTCAAACCAAGTCCAAACCACATTGCAGTGACATTGCATCTTTTCATCACATCAGCGAACAACCATAAGACTCTCAAAGTTGCCAGGAGTAACATCACTTGGCATTTTGTCCAAGGGAGGAGCTTTTTGATGGCACACATTTTTTCTCTTTTCACTTTTTTTTTTCTGATTCTAAGAAGCTGCCAACCTTCAGGCATGGATACATGTCTTTCCAATGGGACCCACAAAAGTTTATTTAGTGTCATTTTAGGTTACTCTTGCTTCCATTTTTTATTAGATCTATAACGATATGATTACAATGTTTGAAACATGATAGATTATAAAGAAGTGGCCAAAGAGAATCCACAAATCCCCTTGATGTCACACCCTTCACATTCTGCCTTGGTTCTGCACTCTTCTTGTTCGGACACAATGATCATGAAGTTATTTTTAGGTTGGATGATGAAAAAGATCATCATTATGACCAGGGCAAGAACCTCTTATTAATGGAATGGGTGGATAGATGTCATGATCTCAATGTCCAAATAATCAGTCCCTTATGACTTGACAACATAGAGAAAACCTCACCTCAATGGGTAACATGATCATTTTATTCACAGGAGAGATTAAATAACAAAGAAAATGAAAACAACAACTAGAAAAAATTGGAAGAAATAGGAAAAAATTGGATCAAGAAATAGAAAAATAACAAAAAATTGTAAAAAAAATGATGAAAAATACTTAAGATTCCTGAAGATTAGAATGGGGGTGACCCCATGACTAAACATTTGGCTATGACAAGGATTAATAAGTAGATAAATAGGATCCATGCATGTATGAAACATTGGTAACTATTCATGCCCTAGCCACTGGGTGCCTATTTGTGGTGTGGTGGCTGGGTAGAAAAATTGTTGGTCACACACTTGATGGTTAAATGTATGGTGGGTCAAGGTATGAGGTGTGTTAACATTATGGATGGCTAGCCCACAATTGCACCCTTGATCATGATATGGTATGCATGGATTTATTTGTCTCCCCACACTATTATATTCATTATTTAGATTTGGGATTCGAGTACTGATGGATGGTGGCCCTTGTGTATGATCAAAGAATGTTGGTTCAGACAAGGAAGGTGGTGCACCAAATTGGCCTTATGCTAGCTTAGATGATACGATGGGTCCATACGTGGTCTAGTTTGGCTTATGGCCTTTATTGAGACCCACTGGTGTCAGCATGTTTATGCACATTTGCATCACAAGTGGCATTCATTTGTTGATATTATGGTGTCAAACCTTCCTATGTTGCTGGCGGTGGCATATAATGAGGTGGAGTATGAGAATATCAAGGGTAGGATGAATGGTAAGAGGCATGAGGTGGTGATCCTTTAGGGGATGTCATGCGTTGATGGTACTTGGGAGAGTGGTAGTGACGATTTGAAGTAGAGGATGTAGAACTAGTTGGAGAAACAAGGTGTTGAACATAATATCTATGCAGTTTTGGTAGATAGGAAGGATAGGGCTAGTTTGCTGGTGGCCTGCCCCATGACTATGGTTGTTGCCACTATGGTTAATGACCATGTTGAGGCTGGTAATAGGTCCCCCTAGGATGGTACAATGGGTTGTGGGATTGTCTATAATTACCTTGTGGGAGAGGATATCTCCCGAGCATGTGCTTTTGCACAAACTTTGGATTTAAGGCACCTGGCCAATACTCCTGTAGATGCAACAAGACTAGGCAATGGCCCTTCATATGGTCATATATGCAGATGTCGCATCCATTATCTTCATCTATGGTTGAGTCTATAGCCTCAATTCTTTTAGTCATTCTTCCCATTTGCTGAAAAGTGTTCCTAGCTATTTCTTGGTTCTGTATCCTTTGTTTATTATGATCACTTGGCTTATTTTGCATGACCCTCTCCTCAACTATCTCAATGAGAGTTGTAACATTTTCATATGTCCATTTGGACATCCTATTAAACTTTGCTTCTAGTTCACCAATAGATTTCTGTATCAGCAAGGTTTGTTGTGGAATCACCTTATCAAGAGTAGTTTCGTTCTCCTTACCATAGATCTAGACCTCCTTCTATTGAAGAGTTGAGTCCCATTGATATTCCTCGACATTCTCCAATTTGCATATCTCTCCTTCTTCTTTTGCCACATGCTCGATTAGGTCTTGAATTTGATGGGCTTGAAGCTCGTATAATTGCCCTAGGGCATACATCCTAAGGGTCTCCCTTCTTTCATTACGAAGCCCATCTATGATGTGGAAAAGTTACCTTTCCTCAGAGAAATCATGGACTGGGCATCTACTTAGTAAGGCATAATATCTATCTAAGGCCATGTCCAAGGGTTCATGTTGTTCTTACTTCCACTCTTGGATTTGTCTCCTCAGATTGGACAACCTCACATAGGTTCAGTACTTCTCGTTGAATAGCTCCAACATTGTGAACCATCATCAAACTGAATTTGGTCTCAATGATTTATACCACACTTCCGCTCTATCAATTAGTGTCCTAGGAAAGAGCTTAAGCTTTTTCCACCCACTTTCAATGATGTAGAAATCGTAGGCATCATGAAAGGCTTGTAAACGATGTTGTGGGTATGAATCATAGCCTCTTGTAAATTTAGAAATATTATTCATGTCAAGCTTAGGTAGGCAACTCTTTTTGTGGTACTTGCGAGATATCTTTACTGCCTCTATGATCTGCATTAAGCTCTTAGTGGCCAGCAAGGGTTCATCATCATCAAATAGGTTATGAGGGAAATTTCTATCTCTATTCATTTGATTGTGATGATGTTGTTTATGTTCATGGTGACATCTTTGACTTTTCCCATGGGTTCGATTTCAGTTTTTAGTCTAACCCTTTAGTGGAACTTTATCTCCGTATCTACGTTCATCTTCATCAGAACTAAACATTGAAGGGAAAGAGAAATATGAGGCCCTAGCAAAATTGCCATGGCTTCTATGGTGTTCCCTAAGGTCCCTTAATTTATTGTTTCTTGGTTTTGAGGAGGTCTTAGGCTTTAAGGCCTTCCCTAGTTCAGGACTTATGTCATCTCCTCCAAGATTGTCTACCTTAGGTGAATGTAGTCTTTGAGTGTCGTCAGGGTGGTCATGATCATAAGAAACCCCTACATAAAGTTGGTCACTCTAATTTTCTTCATCATATATCTCATTATTTCTCCAATGAATGTGTTCGCTATACAATGCATAGTCACTTCCGTGTGAGAGAGACATTATTATTGGTTTATGGTGTGTGTGAGCTAAGAGTTTCTGAAAGATATATCGTTAATACCTTTACAACGATCGTATATAATATAACTAAGCTAGATAACTAGCACCATCCCCAACAATGGTGCCAATGATGAGCAATGAGGTACCCCTATACCCAACCATATGAATCACAAGTGTTCACACACAATCCGGTCGAATTCTGTGAATAGGACTAGTTGTGGGATCTAGATCATTATGCTTTGATCGCAGTTCATTGTCTTCCCACTTGGACTAATGGTAGCTTTGTCACGTACAATTTAGACCAAAGTGAGGCATATGATGTTGTCTAATTCTACTTTGCTCTTAATGACAATAATGAGGTGAATTGATTAAGCTAATGAACAATGAAAAACAAGATCTAAAGTAGCCTATGTGGGGCGTATGATGTTGTCTAATTTTACTTTGCTCTTAATGACAATAATGAGGTAAATTGATTAAGCTAATGAACAATGAAAAACAAGATCTAAACTAGCCTATGTGTAATGAGTATTTGCTCTTAATCGTCTGTATACATCTTGGACTTCATGAGACTACTTCTAAGATTGTCAAGTGTATGTCACTAGGTGTGCCAAAGGATACACTTCTGGATTACCAAGTATCTAAACTTAAACGCTCATGATTAAGGTGTTCGCATTCCGCTTAATGACAAAAATAGTAAATAAAAATAAATGAAAATATTTAACTAAAGAAAACAATAAATAATTAACAATTAGAAGCAATGGGAATCTCCATCTTTATTGCGAGTCA
Source organism: Gnetum montanum (assembly GCA_015680685.1). Lineage (NCBI taxonomy): Eukaryota > Viridiplantae > Streptophyta > Gnetopsida > Gnetales > Gnetaceae > Gnetum > Gnetum montanum. The sequence goes on along the minus strand of MNCI01002796.1, from coordinate 71,986 downwards.
TGTAACATGTCCAAGTACGACACACTCAAACAAAGTTGTCATATGATTACAAACATCACACTGCGAGCATGCACTAGGAATAACAGGACTCTAAGAAAGACTATCAAAAACTGAAAACTAAAACTATCTTCCCTACATCATGTGCCATCCGTGCACCCCAAGTGTTGTATTTATAGGCTAACCCAAAGGAGACGACATTGGATATCTGACATCATTTCCTAGCTCCAACGTCAAGTACCTGACATTGGGACTTGACAAATTAATGACTCATCAATTGTTGTTGGGACTTGACAAATTAATGACTCATCAATTGTTATTAAGCAGAATGAGTATGACTAATCTCGAGCACTTAAGTGTAATTGCTTGGTAACCCAGCAGTGCTATCATTTGTTATGCCCAGTAGCAGTACACTTGGTATCCTAGTAGTAGTTACACAAAGCCCAAGGTGTGTACAGAAGATCAGAAACAGATGCTCATCATCATAGGCTAGACTAGATTCATTTACTTGTTTTACTTAGAGTTAGAAACTACTTTCATTTCCATTATGTTTGCTAGGACTAACAATGGCCTACCAACATTAAATATCATATACCTAACGATGAGCTAAGCCATACACATAGACTTCACTAGCTCCACATGGAAAGACAACAATCTCAAACTTAAACCAATTGCTAGCATAATTACATTGCCCTATCCACGGATTACAATTTGTGACTTGTATGGTTGAGTGTTGGATTACTCCACCGCTCATCATGGGTAATGGTGAGTTATAAAGTTCTAATAGTTGGTAGAGGTTAATGCCTAGAATGTAATTGCTACTATATTTTCATTTTTAATAGGAGTAGAAGATGTTCATTATTGCTCTCAAGTCCTCTTAGGCTTCAATCTCCTTTTTCTTATTTTTATTTCACAATATTTCTCAGCTTCACATAATGCTATAACTTAAATATTTGTTATTTCATTTCACTCATTTCATAGATTTTATAGACTTCACAATGACATTTCACATTTCACAATTATTTCTTATTAATTTGACAATCTCTCAAGCTGATTCTCACACTACAATATATTTCACAATAGTTTTGCCCTCAATATTGAATCACACATGTTGAATCTTAATCAAGTTTCAATGATTTCAAGATGCTTGATGTATGAATTATACAATATGTTTTAGACATAAGTTTCATATTAATTTCTCAATTAGCCAATCAATCTTTCAAATCGTTTTGAGGAGATTCTTGGGATTCCTCTTGAAACCCCTATTACAATTTCATTTCACATCTCAATTTGGATCTATTTGATGATTGTAAGCCTATGGAGGCATGAATTTGTATGTCAAATGTAGATCATAAAGTCATACCTCAATCCAATCGAGAGCTTAAAATATTTCAAGAGTTGAAAATATTTTTCAAAAGTTTCCACAAAACAAAATATTCGAAATTGAAAACTAGAGATTTTTATTACATCTAGGAAATTATCTAATTCATGTTACATGTCAAAAAATATTTGATAAATTCACATTCCAAAACACGACACCCTACCTAAACAATGAGGTGTTAGCCTTGTGGTATGAGTCAGTCACATATTCAATTTTACCATGTAGCACTTAGTTATAAACTTCTATAAATCTTGGGATGTACCTATGTTTCAATTATTTCAAATTCCAACACCCCTACTACATCCTACATAACCATGAAACAAATAGTTAGCATGAACATGAACTATATCTCAACTTGTTGACTTACATGCTAACTTGGAAACATCTTCCAAGCATAGATAACAAAATCTAGATAACAATGAGTTGTTATCCTACTAAGAAACCCTAAGTTATAAATTGAAAATTAAAAATAAAATAAGGATCTTACCCTTGTAACCCAACATCACAAATTCAATTCTACTAAGTAGCCCTGGGTTATAAATTAAAAATAAAAAGTAAAAAAAAAATCCTGTAATAGGAACTCTCTCAAACAACCATAATAAATTTTTAAAAATAAAAAAAAATGCTAACATATAACCTTACTTTGCACATATAATTACTCACATATTCATTATGTTCAACTCCGTAAATAAATCAATGCCTCCACAAACTTTACAGCAAAATTTTGTAACTCCTTAAATAAATAAGTGCATCCACAAACTTTGCAACAAAGTTTGGTAAAGCTACCAACGAAACACTTTCAAATAAAACTTTTCAAATTTATTTGATACTTATTTTGAAACTAAGAATAAAGATATCTAAGAGTAATCAAAGATATCGAGATGATTTAAAAACATGAGTCGCGGCTGCTAATCATGTCTCTCCTTTTCTTAATTCCAATATGGTACTCATGTCCCCTGTTTCAAGGGTGCCAACGTGCCTTTACATGTAAAATCTGATTGCACGCTCAAACCAAAATTTGCCCGCCTTGTTGCCTTTCAAAATTAAACGGATCACGATGAACACCTCCGCAACACAGGAACATCACGTCACAGTCCACCCCACACCCCACCCCCGCCCAACCAAAAGCACTGATAAGTACATCTAAACAACTCTAACAAAAATTAAATAAACTATCCAATATTTTATCATTACACCAGAAAGCACAAAGTTTGATATGAACTCCCCGAAAATGAAACAACGTGATCGGGCCAAGTATTCAAGCACTGGGCATAATACTAGCTGAATCTTAAAATAGCATTAACACATCCTACCATTTTCGTAGACAGAACACATAATAAAGAATAAACAATAATTATATATATATATAATTTCTCAAAATGAAAATTTGTGGTAATTTAAGCCAAAGAAGGTGAATACATAGATGTTTAAACAATAGACAGTATCAGGCTTTACATCTAAAAGAATTTATGATGTTTGCTCGAGCTTTGCACCATGTCTCCAGTTAAAGATATTCTAAGGCCGGCAACAATCAACCGCGTTCAACATCCCACAACCAAAAAGCCAGCTCATGCAAACGTTTTTGTCCTACAACCACAGAAATGGACAACTGACCAACAAGCAGACCAGAGTTACAAATACAGCACGAAGCACATGACTCTCAAGACTTTTTATTGCAACTGAGCATGACTTCCAGACTGTGTCCCCCACTCTTAAGAACATTTAACCCAGTCTTAAAGTCCCCACATCTTAAAAAGGAACCATGCCATCAAGAAATACTGAGAAAAGCCCAACAATTATACATTTATGTACAGTGCAGAAAATATGGGAGATCAAGCAAGTTGGGAGATCAAGCAAGTCCATTAACGTTGTTGTTAGGCTTGGGCTTCCATTCTGTCACCGCCCTCAGAATTTCAGCTCCATCATCCTGCAGTCGGAGCAGATGGGCAAACTGCAAAGCCGGTGAACTGCCATTGATATCATTTGCAGGATCAGTGGCTTCATCAGGCGGGGGAGAAACATCAACCACATGCCCAGAAATTGGGCTTGTTAGTGACTGCAAAACATTAGTAGGGCCACATTCGCGACGATACTCCACCACAATGCCAGCCAGTTCATTTTTCGCCAGAATAGGCAGTGGTAAACTCTGCATCAAGGATACAAACGTGAAATGAGCCTAAAAGATTACATCACCATATACAACAATAGCTTGAAGCATCAAAATTCAGTCGACCATCTAAAACAACGGGAGGATACAACCCATTGCAAAAATCTATCACTCTAGTAATACTTAACACCTAATCCAAATTTGACAATTCCCGTAAGACGCCTACAAGCACAAGCCAAATACATTTCTGGCTGAATGCTGGATCTAGCCTGGTCCCTGCACAGGGAGTAAAACTTGTACCTTAAAAATTCCTCTATGTTTGGATACATACTTGTTTGAAAACCACCAATTTAGCATTTTATAAGGAATTTTCTGGCACCCGTGTCAGGAGAAAATTAATTTAACCACAAAATAATAACAAAATCTAAATAACATGGCTTCCAAGTAAGGACTCGAACAAATTGAGTGGCTGCATTTTTCTGAAAATAATATTTAGAAATATTGTAGTTGATACAGGACAGGTTCAAAGATCCATAAGGATTAAATGACAGGTTAAAAATCACTTCACATACCTCCAGAATCCATCCTATGTACTTCACATTGTTGACATGCTGGTTTACATCAAGATCGCTCCAGTGTGGCTGATGCAAATTAAACAAAGTTCATATATTTCTAACTAATTTTGTTCAAACATAAAAATATTTAAGACTCTGAATTAGTTTATAGATCATATACTTACAGTTAGATCTGAACAAACATATTCTGCATTGCCATCTCCAAGCTTGTGCAACTTTCGTGGGTCCTCATTCTCAAATACAGTCCTGGGATTGAAATAAGGCTCTATCTCCTGTCTTACAGTATCTGGTATCTTAGACAACTTTCTTGTGTTTCTATTCATCATCACCCATGTACTGCAATTACAAACAGTGGCAAGAAAATAACGCATGATCAGTTGCATAAACCAGATCTCTAAACTGTTAGTGTGTGCACTAAAAACTCACCTTGTTGCTCGTGTCAGAACTTTATTTGATTTGGAATCACGAACTAGCCAATCACGCCGCATACCATTTTTACCGGATGCACCAACCCATGTGTCTACCTCCACCAGATCACCCCTGAAAAGAGTATTTTCCTTAGCAATCACTTATCATCTTCCAAAACAGCAGAAGTCACGTGGTATCAAAGTTCTATTTATCGTGTTGCATTCCTCTACATATATTACTAAAGCTCATGTGTGCTGAAAAGGCAGGTAGCCAACCAGCCAAAAGATTACATGTTTGTTTTAATCTCTCAGACTGTCTAGGCTCAAAATTCTAAAATTCTAAAACTGAAATATATAACTCTGGGTGATTCTTATGCTTAAATAGAACACTGGGTTAAAACAGAGGACTATATGAAACTTCAAGTTAAAATATAACACTGTATTTTCCTATTGGCAGCATAATCAGCAGTGTTGCACCATTATCATTTATGGTAACCAAGCCAAATGGGTTAGGAAAGTACGAAAGCGCAGATTCAGCATCTTACAACACTTCCCAAAAATAAGACAGAATGCAAAGTCAACACGAGTGGACCCTTCATGGAAGTTTTCAGACGGTTACCCCAAATTCTATAGAAAAACTGCCAAAAGAAACAGGAACTGGAACCCAAAAACCGGGGAGAAAAATTACCAGGACATTAGCAATATTAGAAAAAAAAGTAGCGATGAGAACTTTAGGGATTTTATGCCATAACAGGTCGCCAATAATACAATTTACAAGGATAAAACTCATTCCAACATCCTGCAAGATAAACTCAAAGCAAGAACATTGAGGAAAAGGGGTACAAAAGGAAGTGGCAAGTGATATAGCTACATATGTGGAGCATGAATAATCATCTAACACATGCTGCTATCGGCCATGATACCTTTGATTTTCTCTCTTTTTCTTCTTTATAAAAAGGGGAACAAGGTAAAAGACTCATCAGAGCCTAGTTTCACAGAATAAAGAAAATTACAAGTTGAAAATTTGTTGCGAATTAAGGGTGACGTTAAACTTCATTACCATGAGGGATAGCACCCCACTTGAACTTGCATCCGTGCAACTACCCATATCAGACCTTTACGATTCATCTCCACAGTAGCACCAAATCCATCGCCGGCTAACCCAGAATGCCAGACATGATTGAGGGCCGTTTCCTGTCAGCAGAGACATTCCATAGACTCGTCAAGAACCAATTTGGCAGCTTGATAACAATCAAGACACCCAGCTAGGTTAAAAAGATAAGGCTTACCTGAAGATGGTTCATCAAGGTCTCTATGGATGCCGTTTTGTCTGCACCAACCTCGTAAGATCTAATAGCGAAATTCTGTCTGAAAACCAGGGAATCCTCCACAAATCTACCCAGCCTGATAACCCCACCAAACACGTCTGGCATTTCTGTCTTTCTGGGTCTCCAATCAAAGTTGGTCCACTGTTTTTCAGCTGCCAGCATGATAGTAGCAAGGGCAGCAAGAAGCATGCTCCAGTCAGGAAGCATGTTTATCCTACTTTTTCCAGAGCTCTCTTCTTCGACTGTCTCTTTGATGGCAACTTTATGTTTTACAGTCTCAGGAACGGCTCCGTTAACCTTCAGAGCATTGACCTTCGTGGAACAACCCTTGAAAGATGCAGACTTGGGTTTCACATCAACCGATTCCCGGGATGCACCCAACCATTTTCCAGATGAAGGACAGTAATTTTGCCCGCTGCCCTTGGATGAAGCAGCGGAAATCATCGCTGCTGATGCGGCTGAGGCGGCCATCTGGATTCACACCTGCAACACGAACCTCGCATTAGTCCCTACCCAAAAACTCGAACCAGATCTGCAAACAAATGAAATGCAATGGCTTGCAATCACACATTCCAAACAAATGCCCGGGCCCAATCCACAAGCAGACACAAAAAAAGAGCAAATCCCTAGCAGACCAAAAAACTAAAAGCAAATCCCCTCCCTGCTTCTTTCATCGGCGAAACCCATCATTACAACAAAAATCCTCTTTTGGAAACCATGAACAATATCCTAGATTCACAAATATTTCTTTCTTGCAAGACGAAACCATCCTACTTTCGAATCTTCCGGATATTTTGATTCTTACATCATGAAAACATACTCTTTTCGAATCTTAGATACATCCCAGAATCCATGGATTAAAATGAGAACCCACGACAAAAACCAAAGCCCAAAACGGGGGGGCACACAATGCTTAGCAACAAGAAAACCGGCAGCACAAAACGACTCATCAAGTCCTACCCGAGGGCTCAGAACATGGATCTGCGAAATCCACAGGATTGTAGGGAGCTCCAAAGCCAAACAAAACCGAAAAAACAACTCGAAAAAACGAAATTAAAAAGCAAAGGTCCAATAAAACCAGGAATCGGCTCGAAACGAGAAAAACGCACTTGAATCCTTGTAACGGCACTTGGAAACTGCCGAGACCCAGAAAAACCCTGAAGGATTTCGCAGAGAAGCAATAAAAAACACGCCTGAAAACAATCCACTGAAACCTTGAAGCAGCCAAAAGTGCTCCGTGTATCTTTGTTTCAAAAGCGGGCAAGCCTTGGTTTGGGCAGCAGAGGGAACAGTTCAACACAACCTGGCAGACCACGTCTTCAAAAATTTTGCCACTCTCTGCACAGATTTCAGAAACACAGCGGATATATCCTTCGACTCATGAAACAAATCCCCTTTTAAAACCCCTCACATGCGACGGCCCCAATTCAAGCCCCACACGCATTGGCCATTAAAACAGGTTGGCATCGGCCTAGGCCAGTGGAGCCTTGCTCTGCGTATTTAGACCAACAAAACATTTAATTATCGTACAGTGGTCGTTGGTATACTGGATTTCTCAGATTTGACGCATAGAAAGAAACACATGACGGAAAAAAGGACGAAAACAGAAGCTTCGGGGGTGACTTGTGGCCACGCAAGGAGGATAAAAAAACAAGAAAAGAGAGAGAACGTAAGAACGATAAAAAAACAAGAAAAGAGAGAGAACGCAAGAACGATAAAAAAACAAGAAAAGAGAGAGAATCCAGCGACCGCGCAGGCAGGTCGATAGATGCGGCGTGAGAGTAGACGAAAATTGAGACTATGCTCTGTTTCTCTCCTTTTTTTTTTTCTTAATTAAAATAATCGCTCCCGGTTGATGTAAGGAGAAACCTTTATTCAAATCTACTCTCGCATCCAACAAATGAAAGAGCAACTGCAACCTGCTGCCTGGCTTGTCAGAAACATCCAAGAAATTTTGCACGAAATTCCTATTAAATAACCTGACTTTACTTATCGTACCTGCACACGATCCCTCTTTTTCTTTATAATTTTTTTTTGCAAATCTTTTCGACGGGTAACTTCGACGGATTTCAAGCGCTAACCCAAGCCCGCACGACTTTTATTGATGCGATAAACCCTGCAACAATCTGTTGTAGCGGGTAGATTATCGAAACCCAGATAACCCTGCACCGTTGATTGACCAGACGTGCGTTTCAAGCAAACACACAAAACCAAACCAAACAAAATAAAACATGGCCGGGAAGATTGATCACATGTTCATCAGGGTTTCCATTAGATTAATGCGTGGTGAGACATTTTTTGGCGGAATGGATAAAATTTGAGTACACTGGATCGGAAGCTTCCCAGCAGGCTTATAAAAATAGCAAAAGGAATTTATTTCGATCCAAACGCTCTCTGTTTCTTATAACCCGTGGTGAATTCCCCGAATTTGGACGTCTTTAAAGTTTTTGTTTTTGTTTTAAATTTCGTTCGCCTCCAGCGGCGAAATCTAAGGCGGTGATTGGCCATGGAGGAGAGTAGAGAAGATAGCATGGTATGGTCTGGGTAAAAAAGGCAACGTGTGAGGAGAGACTGAACTAGGCCGTTGGGCGACCTCCTCTAACACAGTTGAATGCGGGGCCCGCCACGTAACTATAATCGAAATTGAAATCGAAAATTGACGCAGAACCGCCGCTTCAAATGCTGGCCAGTTATCTCATCTCGTGCCTTCAAAAGGGAAGTCCAGCGGCCAACGGCCAGCGGCCCGCCGTCATGAATGTTACAGTTTTGACGTTGTATTGATGCTGAGTATCTTTGTGTATTGTTTGGTTTTGATGTTTTGGTCATGTATTGATGTTGATAAGTATTTTGTGGGGTTTAGTTTTGCTGTTTGGCTTGCATTAACATTAGCATGCAACAACCCAACTTCTTCTCCTTCCCTTTTTCAATGACATTACTTGACCGTCAATGATGTTTTTGGGAGGCTGGTTTTTAGGAGGGTGGATGGATAAGCGAATGCTTAATTTCATTGGCTTAGACTTAATCTCAGGAACAAGTATCTTAGCATCATTCTAAATTATGGTCCCTCGTTTGGTTAAAATTTTCAACCTTCCTTTTTTATGGACAACCAAAGCCATAGCAGTTGAAGTATTTACGCAAAGGTACTTTGTTATAGGTGTGTGCCTTGTTTTCAAGGCTAGAGCGTTGGGCTAACCGGCTCAGAGGGTGACACATTGTTGCAACTTTCATTTAAGACGGTCTCTTTCCAGGGCTGTTCCACGGCTGTTAGGAGCTTGTGGATTTAATGAAGGTTTAAGGACATGAGGTAAAGTACCAATGGTCTATGAGGGTGAAGCTTCTAGAAGAGTCAAGGAAAAAGTACCATGGACTGAATTATTGCAATGTTAAGTACAACATCACACACTGCTATTGGAATTGTTGGACGGTAAAAGTAGCTTTACAATGTTAAAAAAAAGGGACGTGCTAAACAAAATTTACGTTATGTTACATTTTGACTATTTCCTACTTCCTTGACACGTGCATGCAACAAACCGACGGTAAATACGGATGTTATTAAATTTTTCACCATTTTTGTCATGTTCAATCCATTATTATGGGGGTGTCGAACCCCAAAAAATAAATTTAATTAATAGAGAAAAAAGAAAATAGTACAAAGGGGATAAAAGAGAGGGTCAAAAAAGATGAAGAGGTCTCAAAGAAGGAGACACTAACAGCCAAAGGGGAAAAGCTCACCTCAAAAGAGGAGAAACTACAAGAAATTAGGAAAAACGAGAGAGAAAAAGTTCAAGAGCGNACACGTGCATGCAACAAACCGACGGTAAATACGGATGTTATTAAATTTTTCACCATTTTTGTCATGTTCAATCCATTATTATGGATGACATGTACCCTCGAAGGTTGAAGTATTTATTGAGACACCTATCATATATCTTAATCAATAAGACGCTTGTATAATTTATAAAATTTCATGTCTTCAGTCAATGAGAAGTGCATCAAGTAGTTATTTTGTTGTTTGATAAGTATTATAGAAGTAAGAGATTTCAAGTTCAATTCGACCTAAGGCACCTTCATTTTCTAATAAAGTTCTATTGAAGTTTCATGGTGGTTGCATATCCTACGGGTACATATAGTAAAACTAGCTTCAAGTTCTTTTGGCTCTAACACCACGCTTAACGATACCACTATCCCACCACGACACCTCCACCTAGGCCCCACAAAAAAACTAAGCCAACAAATCATACATCATGCGATATTCATACCTTCTAGCATGTACTATGAAAAAAATAAAAAATTGCAAAATGGAGCGCATGCACAATAATGCACAAACATAGAGCAAAAACATTGACAAAAATGTTATTGCTATTGATGGTATAGATTGTTGACACAAAGTTAATAAAAAATTGCAAAATGGAGCGCATGCACAATAATGCACAAACATAGAGCAAAAACATTGACAAAAATGTTATTGCTATTGATGGTATAGATTGTTGACACAAAGTTAACATTAAGTGACAAAGTAATAGTGATGTAATATATGTGCACTAATTTCTCTTATTCTTTCGAATGTAGGTATTTCACCATATCTATATATTACTACCTCAAATCTTTTTTCTCATTTAAGTTTAAGCATAGATGTCAAGCGTGATGTAACTATAATGGGGGCAAGGATCATCCTCTCAACCAACAATTAATTTTTCCTCTTTGATTTTTCAAAATATTAATTCTAATGTTGCACACTAGAAAAAATATCTTGTAATTAGAAAGTTTTTACTTTTTCATGTTGTTCTTAGTCAAATTAGCTTCAAATTCTTTTGGTTCTAACACGACACCCAACAATACCCCCACCCCACCACACCACCCCCACACCTAGGCCCCACAAAAAACTAAGCCAACAAACCATGCATAATGTGATATTCACACCTTCTAACATATATATATATATATATACATACATACACACCAATTGGCCAAGATGATTTTAACCAAGCTCGACTACTAAATGAGGTAATAAGATATCTAAAAATGGAATCACTCATCCATCCTCTGTTTCTCTACCCCTTTCCCAATTTAGTTTACCCTCTTAGTCAAGTTTGTTCTAATAATATTGTCGCATTTGTTTCTTAAAATCTGTTACAATTTTCATTAATTGTCGCATATTTGCTGTTTACGCTCTCATACGTTTACGCTCCGTTTACATCAGTTACGCCGTTTACGCCTCATTTTACATCAGTTACGTTGTTTACATATAACCCAGCGTATAGCACTTCGGTGTACGTTTGGGGAAATCCTTGCCTGATCCGCATGCGGACCACTCAAGGTACTCTGTCTTCGTCAATTCCAGCTTGCCCTCAAGCGAAGGTAGGGTCTTCTGTGTGTGTCCAGAGATCTCCTAGTTTCTATTTCCTTCCAGCCGGAGACCGACAATTTCGGACAGTACAAAAATAGCGCTAGAAGGAGGGCCTGACTTGTTTTTTGTTTAATCGAAACGCTGATCACGTTGCCTGTTCAAACACAGTGTTTACACTGCTACAGTGTCTACGCTGCTACAGTGTTCACGCTACTACAGTACTGCTACAGTGTTTTTTCAACAAAAACACACAAAACGGGCCCGTTTCAAAGCCGAATTCACTGCGATTCGCACCTACTTCAAACCAGTCTAAGTACTAATGGCCACCAACATGGATCACCTTGTCCAAGGCATACAATACACACAACATAACGATTCTGAGATGACTTCCTCTTACCCAAGATCGCCATCCACGTACAACTACGGTTCATAATTTCATACTTAGCCAAATTTTCTCTCGTTTACGCTGTACATGTTGGACACTTAGAAAAATTTTCAGTGTTCACACACCGGACACTCTGCACACTTAGCCTGAAACACACTCGACACTTGTTAGCTAGCTCATACGCTGCCCCGTCACACATCACTATGGAATCATCCCAAAACTCCAGCGCACGTGCCTTCATAGTCCCCACACAAGAACAGTATAACTACATCTGTGTGAAGATTCAGGCCAACCTTCCTATTGACCACACAGAACAGAAGGCAAAATGAAACTTCGAGCACATATACATGGGAGGTCATGAATTTGCCCCCTCTGTATATGACATCATCCCCCTTTTGGATCCTCATCATAGGCTCATCTCCCAGCTCCTTCTGGCAAGGGGCCAAAACACACGGCAACCCAATGAGGAGCCCCAAAACCACCATGATGTAGATGACTTTGAAG